>CANYLF014176454.1:0-13382 GCA_948193215.1 Bocquillonia castaneifolia
CATGTTGCCAATGATAATTACATCTTTCAATGTCAACTACCTTACAAATAGCATCCATGTGATGGCCAAACACATAAACACCCAATAAACACATGTATGACCAAACCCTAAGAGAGAGAAAGTATCAACTAAACACAATAATCTCAATACACACAATCAACATACATCCATGGTGAAAAGGGCTCAACAAGCCCTAAGGTAAAGTAAACTACTCACTACCCATAGCAATCAAACACAAATAAACATTAAATGAAGGGAGAAGAAGAATATTACCCATAGAAGCCCAAATAATTAATGGAAGATAAAGGATTTCTTGGAATAAAGAAAAGATACTTGATATATTTTATGAAAAATGAGAGTTTTTACAACCTAAATCTATACTAATACAAAGTTAATCCACTCTAATTTTATGTTTCTCACTCTAAAAATCCTAAATATTTATCTCACTAAGTGTTCAAAGAAGTCTAAAATGGTTGGTCTTGAAAATGGGGCGAGTTAAGAGGCTTTTAAAGGGGTAGCCCCATGTCAGGATGAGGCACAGCTGTGTGCCATGCCACACATGGCCCACGGTGTCAAGCTGAGGCTGCTCCCAAATTCTGGCTAAAAATGGCTGCAGAAAGGAGGCATGGGTGTGTGGGCAATGAGGAACGATCGTGCCTTGATTCTGCCTTGTCCTTCGCTTGCTTCAATGGATGGTCCAACTTGCAGGAGGCATATCTTTATCGTTCGGACTCCGAATCAAGAAATTATTGAGCCTAAATTGATGTTTAGGAAGTGTACTTCAATGAATGTTTTCTGATTCGATCATTTGGTTCCCAAAATGCCCTTAGAGTTTACTGCTAAGGTTGGGACAGCTTTTGGAGTGCTTCCCAGACATTTGCTTGTGGCTCTCCCATCCTCGCTCCAAATGCTCTGATTCTTGTTGCATTTTGTAATAAATAGTTAGTGCTAGATGTAGGTAGCTTTTTACCCTAAAACTCTTTGTATTTGCCCATTGTAGCTCTCCGAAATCGATGCTTTCTAGCCCGTTAATGCTTGATTCTCCATCTTTTGCCTAAAAGCTCCAAATCACTCAAACTCCACACCTACATGAAATTCATACCAAACAAAGCATAAATGACCAATAAAACTTAATAGATACAAAATGAATACATAAATGCTTGTATGGTGCAAAGAAGGGGAAAATGCATGACATATACTTAGTAAAGGGTGAAAACTCCCCTAAACTTAGCATATTTACACTCTAAAAACTATGTGTGTTGTATACACATCAAACTACCCCAAACATAAAGGTTTGCTTGTCCTCAAGCAATCAACCAAACATAGGAAGTAAGCATGTAAGCACATAAACACATGTAGGTATGAAAACATGTAAAAGCATCAATTTAAACTACTATCAAGATTCCCAAGGCAAAGTAAAAGTTTGCCAATCAAAGTTTAAGAAAGGAATATACACTTTAATCAACTAATCAACCAATTACAAAAAGAAATCATGCTCAATTACTAACCCATGACTCGTAGTTGCCAAAAAACAATGCTAAAAGATTTAACTCATGTACCAAAATGAGCAAAAAAAAAAACTAAGCACCGGATCTAGGAGGTCCCACTAAAAGGTAAATATTAGAGGGCTCATACTTCCAAAACTAGCCCCTTGCTTCCATTAGAGTTCTAACCGGCTCCCCAAACCAAGGTGAATCCCCACATGCTCCTAAGTTTTAAGCTAACTTATTCCATGAATGCAATGCAATGCAATAACTTTTTCTTTCTTTTCTTTTCTTTTTTTATTTGATTTTTCTTTTTCTTTTTCTTTCAATGGCAAAATTTTACCTTATTCATAGCAAGCATGTCCTTATCATGGATACTTAGCTTCATTTTCGTGAATGCTCACATTTGTGATGCTAACACTCCGCTCTCTACTAAGGCCAATTTAAGGCATAATCGGGTATTCATAAGTGAGAATGGACTCACCCATTGGAGTAGATGCAAGAGAATTAAACGTGCAAATGAAAAATGCAATAAATGTTGGCAAGAAAAGGCTTTCAGGGTAGAGTTTTGGCCCACAATCAATGGTTAAGAAGGAGATTAGAAGCCTAATTTGGCAAAAGATTAGGGTTGGAGGCAAAGTCCTCACCCTCATACCCCAATGAGAACCCACTTTCCCACAACTAAAAAGCCTTGATTTTGAAATACATTGAGTTAAAAATTTTAGCAAAGATTTCAACTTTCCACAATCACAACTAACTTTCAAGTTCAAAACTTTTTGCAAAAACATTGATTGAAGGATTAAAATTCACATTCAAATCTTCAAAGTTGATTAGCCTTATTTTACTAAGCATATATACAAACATTTACAAAGGGAATGCAAAAATATGCAGAAATATTCACCAAAAAGGAGGTAGTCTAAAGCGTACAAGCTCATGTGATTTGAGAGAATTTCAAAAATTTAAGAAATTAAAAATGTTAAGTGCTAATTAGAGAGAAAAACCTTTTCAAAATTAAATCAAAAGTAAGCAATAATTACTAAAGCTTAAAGTAGAAAAATATAAAGGCAAAGACAAAAGTAAGAAATTAAACTAAACTAAACTAAGAAATTGGCAAAATTTGAGAGACTGGCCTTTGAGTGATTCAAGCATAAAAATGCAAATTTGCCTATGTTTAGAGGCACAAAAAATCAAAAGGCAACAGTAGAAGTGACTTAATTACTCCCCCAAACATAAATGAGGCAATGTCCTCATTGTCTCCAATTGTCATAAAATACCTTAAAATGGGGGATATTAGGCATAATTGAAAAGAAGCACACATTTCATAGGCATTCATTGAAGATTAATTTAAAGAGAATTAAAGCTAATCACATTCACAATTAAGAGCATAAAATCCATACATGAATTGTGGAACCAAGAGTCCACAAAATAACAAATTCTACAAAGTATTAATGAGTGCATTAGCAAATAATTATTACATTCATCTAAATAGTTAGTCAAATAAGATCAAAATTGTTCAAGCATGAGTTAAATAGAAAATTCTTCATTCAATAACCATGGGGAGGTGGAGGGGAAAGTGGAGGTTGTCAATTGAACTTCAAAGTTCCTCATTGCTCCACACATGTCATCAGTTGAAACTTGCATTCCACCTAGCCAATCAAATTCAAATGAGACCATAATTCAAGAAATGAAGTGTATCTGCATACTTGAAAGGATGAATGCAACGTTATAATCTAAATGAGCATCACACAATGCCTTAAGAATCACCATAAAGTCAATCATCACAAGATTTCCAAATTAACTACAACTCAACATTTGAAGAAAAATATAAAATTGCAAGCAAGTAAAGTAAATAGCTAAAAGGATATGTACAAAGGATATAAGGTTCTTAGGGTGCCTCCCAAGAGCGCTTGTTTTAGGTCACTTAGCTTGACCATACCATCGATCTCCTCATGGTGGCTCAAATGGTGAGTGAGATGCAAGCACTCCTTCCATGCGTTATTTCCTTGAGTGAGCTTGCTTGGTGGACTTTGGTGGCTTAATCACCCAAATCAACTTCATAACTTGTTCAAGTACCTTGTCTTTGATCTTTTTCTTTGCTTTCTTCTTTTTCTTCTTCTTTGGCACATCTATTGGGTCTTTAGGAGGTGGTTTTGGTGGACATGACTTTAAAATTGGTATAGGCACTTCAACATTCTTGTTTGGTTCCTTGTTGATAGAAGTTCCATCCATGCTTTTCACATCTTGCACTAAAACCATTGAAGGTTGTTTGGGATGACCATCTACAACATCCACTAGACAAACCATATTGACCTCCGGTGGCTATTCATTTGTGTTCAATTTGAACTCCTCTTCATCATCACCAATCTTGAAAGTGATCCTTCCAAGTTTAGCATCAATTATGGCTCCAGAGGTAGCAAGAAATGGCCTTCCCAAAATGATTAGGATGTGTTTGTCTTCCTCCATATCCAAGATTACAAAGTCAACTAGCACAAAGAACTTTCCTACCTTAATAGGCACATTCTCTAGGATCCCTAATGGATAAGTCACGGACCGATTTGCTAGTTTCAATGAGATAGTTGTGGCTTTCAATTCACCCATGTTCAACTTTTGGCTCACTGATAAAGGCATAAGACTAACTCTTGCTCCCAAGTCACAAAGAGCTCTGTCAAATGTAATAGAACCAATAGTACAAGGGATTGAGAAGTTACCGGGGTCCTTTAGCTTAGGAAGAAGCTTGTTTTGGATTATTGCACTACATTCCTAGGTCAATGCTACCGTCTCCACATCCTTAAGTTTCCTTAGGTGACTCATGATGTCTTTCAAGAATTTTGAATAAATTGGCATTTGGGGAAGTGCTTCAAAGAGAGGAATATTGATATGAAGCTTTTTGAACACTTCAACAAACTTAGAGAATTGTTGTTCAAGCTTTGGTTTCTCTTACCTTTTTAGGAATGGCAAAGGAGGCACATAAGGCTTTGATTCCTTCTTGGGTTTATTCTCATCTACCTTGAGCCTTTTCTTCTTGGCATATTGATTTAACAATGCATGATCCCTTTCCTCTATCTCTTTACTCCACTTTTCATCCACAACTCCAGGTTCACTTTCAACCTCTTAATTAGCTTTCCCATCCCCCAAACTTGGACTTTGATTGGTGTCCTCACCAACTATCCCTTTCACCTCTTTTCCACACCTTAGGAAAATGGCATTTTCATGGGCTTTGGGATTTTGTTGAGGTTGGCTAGGAATTCCTCCTTGTGGTCTAGAGGAAGAAGGGGCTTGGATGGCTATTTGTGTTTCAAGCTTTCTGTTGTGGGTAGCTAATTGGTCAACTTTTTGAGAAAGTTATTCTATAATCTTTTATTGGTTTGCCACCATTTCCTTTTGTTGTTTCATCATAGTCTCTATGAAGCATTCCATAGATGGCTTATAATCTTGGGGTGGGTGATATTGGTTTTGGAAGGGTGGGTGGTTCATTGAGGCTTGAGTGTTTAAGGGTGGCCTTTGGAAATTGGGTTGCCTTTAGTTAAAGTGGGTTTGGTTTTGGTTTTGGTTCCCTCCCCAAGATAGGTTTGGGTGGTTCCTCTAACAGGGGTTATAAGTGTTTGAGAAAGGATTACCCCCTTGGTTAACCACAAAGTTCACACTTTCATTCCCAATTGAAGAAAATGGGTTCCCAAACTAATAAGCTTGACTAGTGTGCCCAACACCTCCACACAATTCACAACTAGCTACATGATGTTGACTAGAAGCCATACCAATTGCTTGCATCTTTGACAATTGCCTAGTCAAAGCATCAATCTTGGCAAGTATAGCCATCACATCATCTATTTCAATCACCCTCGCTTGCTTCCTCACAATCCGTGTATCATTGCTCCCCCTTTGGAAACTATTCAAAGCTATGTCTTCAATCAAGTCCATTGCCTCTTGGTGGTTCTTGTTCATCAAACTCCCATTTGCCGTCACATCTAGATTCAATCTTGTTTAAAGAGAGATTCCTTGGTGGAATGTTTGCACTACAAGCCATTTGGGTAAACCATGATGTGGACATCTCCTCATAAGATCCTTGAATCTCTCCCAAGCTTCAAAAAGAGATTCTTCATGCATTTGTTGGAATTTGGTGATAGCTTCCCTCAAGTTAGTAATTTTTTAGTGAGAAAGTACTTGTTGAGGAATGCTTGAGAGAGATCAGGCCAAGTATTGAATGTACCGGCGGGCATGGATGACAACCATATCTTTACTTTGTCCCTAAGTAAGAATGGGAAAAGCCTAAGTTGAATAACTTCGGGAGGAACTCCATTCATCTTGATAGTGGCACAAATCTCCAAAAAGCTAAGCAAATGTGCATGTGCATCTTCATCGGTGATACCATACCCTCTGAATTGGTTTTGTTAGATCATTTCAATCAACGCCGACTTTAGCTCAAAGTTGTTAGGAACTATAGTGGGTCGAACAATCGGGTGTCCAATGCCTTGTTGGTTTGGCATTGTGTATTCCTGAAGTGGTCTTTGGTTACCATTGCCTCCATTTGGTGGAACTTTATCCGCCATCTCTTCTCTTAGAAGTGCCTCAAATTGTCTCCTTGCTATCCAGACTCTAGATAATGTTCTTTCAATTTCAGGATCAAAGTTTGGGGGCAAGTTCATACACCTATAGGAGACAAGTTGGAAAATAAGAAATCTAACAATAAAATAAAATAAACAAGCAAACAAGAAATTAAAGCATTTGAATTAATCATACAAATAAACAATCAATATTGAAATAAGCAATTCCCCGGCAACGGCGCCAAAAACATGACTAGCACACAAGTGCACGGGTCATTTCAAGTAATAAAGTGATGAAGATCAAGTGTCGAATCCCAAGGAGTTAGTGATTTCAAGCATTAATTATTCGATTTGTATAGAGGTTATCCAAACAATTGAAAAGAGTGATTGATATAAAGCAATAAACAAAACTAAACAAGAAAACAATCAATAATAACAATCAAACCTAACCTAAGCATCTGATCCTCACTCAAGCATCTAACAGAAATAATCAATTAAAAACAATTAATAACAATTTAATAATTCACTATATGAAGCAACCTTAGGGCATATCTTACCCCCTTTCAACCATGGATAAGCAGCAAAACACAATTAACAACCATGAATTTAGTTGAGCAATCAATCACTTAAGGTTAGGGAAGGTCGGCTTACTCAAGCCTATCTCTAGGTCGAGAGTTTAAGAGTGCTTGAAGAGACTAAGACTCTCATGATAAAGTACAACAAACAACTCTAGCATGAAGCAAACTATGTTCCCTTTTGTATCCCTTATAAGCAATCATTTAGACTTTCGTGAAAATGATAAAACAAGCAAGTTCATACATATTGCCAATGATAATTACATCTTTCAATGTCAACTACCTTACAAATGACATCTATGTGATGACCAAAGACATAAACACCCAATAAACACATGTATGACCAAACCCTAAGAGAGAGAAAGTATCAACTAAACATAATAAGCTCAATACACATAATCAACATACATCCATGGTGAAAAGGGCTGAACAAGCCCTAAGGGAAAGTAAACTACTCATTACCCATAGCAATCAAAACCAAATAAACATTAAATGAAGGTAGAGGAAGAATATTACCCATAGAAGCCCAAATAAGTAAGGGAAGATAAAGGATTTCTTGGAATAAAGAAAAGATACTTGATATATTTTATGAAAAATGAGAGTTTTTACAACCTAAATCTATACTAATCCTAAGTTGATCCACTCTAATTTTATGTTTCTTACTCTAAAAACCCTAAATTTTTCTCGCACTAAGTGTTCAAAGAAGTCTAAAAATGGCTCAGTTTGAAAATGGGGCGAGTTAAGAGGCTTTTAAAGGAGTAGCCCCCTGTCAAGATGAGACATGGCAGTGTGCCATGCCACACATGGTCCACGGTGTCAAGCTGAGGCTGTTCCCAAAATTTTGGCTAAAAATGGCTACAAAGAGGAGGCACAGGCATGTGGCATGGCCGTGCCTTGATTCTGCCTTGTCCTTCACTTGCTTCAACGGATGGTCCAACTTACAGGAGTCATATCTTTATCATTCGAACTCCGAATTAAGAAATTCTCGTATCTAAATTGAAGTTCAGGAAGTGTAATTCAACTTTCATGTTTTGAAGTTTTCTTGATTTGATCATTTTCTTCCCCAAAATGCTCCTTAGATTTTACTACTATAGTTGGGATAGCTTTCGGAGTGCTTCCCAGATATTTGCTTGTAGCTCTCCAATCCAAGCTCCAAATGCTCTGATTCTTATTGAATTTTGCAATAAATAGATAGTGATAAATATGGGTAGATTTTTATCCCAAAAATCTTTGTTCTTTTCCCATTCCAGCACTCTAAAATTGACCGTTCCGCGAAAACGCTTTCTAGCCCGTTAATTCTCGATTCCCCATCTTTTGCCCAAAAGTTCCAAATCACTCAAACTCCACACCTTCATGAAATTCACACCAAACCAAGCACTAATGACCAATAAAACTCAATAGATACAAAATGAATACATAAATGCTTGTATGGTACAAATAAGGGGAAAATGCATGATATATACTTAGTGAAGGATGAAAACTCCCCCAAACTTAGCATATTTACACTCTAAAAACTATGTGTGTTGTACACACATCAAACTATCATTAATACAATGAAGAGAAATATAAAATATTAACTCAACCATTTACACAAGAATTACCAAAAATACACAAACTCAATCATAAGACTGTGTGAATGACTCATCATCACCAAATCCTCACCAAATCATTTTCTCATTCTTTCACAAATTGGAATAGGTAGCCACCGATGAGACTATCCCACTGGCTCAGTCTCGCCATCCCTCAAATAGGCAGCTATCCCACCGGCTCAGCTTATCCAAATCATACAATCTGTTTTTCCCAGTCAATCCAAATCCAATTCAACATGGCACAACAGCAATACTCATTACAACCAATTCATAAACTCAATTCAAATAATATCACATCAATTCATCATTTAAAGAAAATCAACTTCCCAAATATCAATTCATTTCACCAAAACCATATTAATTAAAGAACATAACAATTCCATCCAATTTACAATTTACAAGTCTACCAATTCCACATCAATCCACAATCCACAATTCAACTAATTAAATTATCCATTTACTAATACCAAATTAATCAATAAAAAATATAGCAAATGAGCACACACAATAATTTTTCATTTAATTTACACAAATTTAATTAATTAACTAATTACCTACTTACTGTACCATAATAATTAAATTCACCTATATATATATATATATATATATCACACAACAAATACATATCAACATTTAGCATGCAAAACTCAATAATCCAGGGGTACAACCCGGTTACCCTCACGCACACAAAAATAACTTATTTTCTCACCTAACTAGCGGTTATATTCCATCCCTCCAATACATACATATATATATATATATATATATATATATATATATATATATATCACACAACAAATACATATCAACATTTAGCATGCAAAACTCAACAATCCAGGGGTACAACCCGGTTACCCTCACACACACAAAAATAACTTATTTTCTAACCTAACTAGTGATTATATTCCATCCCTCCAATCTTGATACTCTTTATCCAAAACCTATATGTATTAATGTTCAACATAATTTTTACTAATTTTTGGGACACGATTATTATTCAAATAATTTGTTTAAAAACAGCGCTAAAATTATATAAAAAGGCTTTTAGAGATTACTGGGAAATAATCTATAGATTTCAATTGCACAATTAAAATTAGCACGAAAATTGAGTCCAACATCATATTTTGTCAAAGAATAGTTCATGAATAGTACCCTGCTATGGTAACTGTGAATAGTACCCTGCTATAGTATAAATGAATAGTACACGTGGAGCCCACAACTAGGGTCTACCTATGGGGTCCACAACTGGGTCCACCTGTGAGGCCCGCCAAGTCACCGGTACAAATGGTGTCAGAATTAAATTCTGAAACACTACCGAACTCCTCCCAAGCTTTAGATCATAGATATATAATCTGTTTCGTAAAGCAATAAACGAATTTAATAGAGAATGAAAAATCCGTTAAAAGTTTCTTATCTCAGATCTGTAAATTCTACTTTATAAAACCCTATCAATATATCACTTAAAATGAAGCTGGGAAGACTATGAATCCATAGACACAAAAATCATTTGATTCTAACTCCATATGTGAGAGTTATGAGAGTTAGAAATCTGAGAGAGTTTTTTTTTAAGAGGAAGAAGAGATAACAAGGCAGATGCCTTACCTCCCCCTTCCTTTCATTTCATTTTCTTTTATAAAACAAACTGAAAAATGACCACTTTAATCCCTAGATATTTGGTAAAATTACAACTTAACCTTTATAGAAAATTTTCTTACAATTACATCTGGACCAAATTGTAAAAAATTTTCTTTTGGAATAATATATATATAAATCCTCTAACATTTTATTTATTTATTTTAAGGGTGTTACAATTCTACCCTCCTTAAAAAAAAATTCATTCTAGAAATTTGGATGAAACACAAATAAATTAGACTTTATTACTTGACAATGAAATTTACTAACATCCCAGTAGTCACACCATGATATAAAACACAAATGAGTCATACTTCACTACTTGGTAATGAAGCTTGTTGATTGAAAAACACAAATTTATTGCATATATATATATATATATATATATATAAATGAATAAATGGCTTGACCAATTTCAACCATGGCAATGAGGAAACCAATTCACAGAATCTGACTGTCTTAAGTACTTCTGGCTATAGTCATATTAATATGATCATGTGATATGCTACATGTCAATATCATTTTGAGCATTTTTAGAATGTGCTTAACATGTTCAGCTCAGGAAATTTTTAACTTCTTGAATCAAAATTTAATTCTGGTGAAATTTCTTCCATGACATGAAGTATGACATTCATCAACTTGTGATTCATGCTCTTCAACAAGTTACATAAATTTTAACCTGCTCATAAAAATACATCATGTTCAATCTTCATATTTGTGCATCTTAGTTCATGATGAGATCTTGTTCTCAGAATTTTGAGATTTTAATCTTTCATTTTAAATAAACGAAAATGTCTCTCATGCATTGTAGACTATATTACCATTAAAACATTATGTTATGACATTACAAAAGAAATAATTTATTTATAGCAGAGCAACTGGTTATGAAATGACACAATCTTTAAGCAAGTAATTAAGACAATGATGAGAAGATAGTGGTCAAGAAAGATAACAAATCTGTCGAAGTCTATGAAGTTTGTGCTTGCTGTTATTGCAGAAATAAAAAAATATCTTTCCATGCTTTCCAGAAGAGAATTAATTTCTTGCAATATAGAATAAATACCTTCAAATGACTGAGCATTAGAAGACTGAGCAGCTTGTTGAACAATTGGGGGATTCAAACCCTCTAGAACAACATCAGGCACAACATTAGACAAAGGATTAAAACCTTGATTTCCCAGGGTTTCACATGACTCTAGATGTTGCTTTCCTTTTGATCTGCTGGTACTCATGTTCTAAAGTTGACACATATAGCTGATCAAGCACTGAGCTAGGATATGGTATTCTTAAAACATACTCAACATAATCTAAATCAACTCCAAAATGCTCAAATACATGAATCAGAATTCCACCATATGGTAGAGAGAGATCCTTTGAGACAACAATAGACCTATAAGACAAGATTAATCTAGGAAAATTCAATGTTTTTTTGGACAACATCATAGAAATGAAGAACATGTCTTACTCAGTTACTTTGAGATGATGAGGATCTCTGTGAAACACATTGTAGAAACACAAGTGATGAAGAACTCTAAATAAAGCTGGAAGTTGATCAATAAAAGGAACATAATGAGAATGAATGGAATAATTGAAAATCACAATTCTGGTCTGTTCGATAAGAGAAAGTGGATAAGAAGACCAATTTAACAAAGATTGAATCCCCTACCCCTCATAAATAATATTCAAGATCTTTACAAGGGTAGACTCATCTAGCATAATATCTCAACCTTTAATAAAAGATTTAAGAGTATGAGTGTCGTGAGTGAAAACAAGATTAGGATAAAAACGGTCTAACTAACAAGGGTATATTGGTTTATCATCAACCAACAAGCCACGCCAACCTTAACAATCAAAAAGATCTAACACTTCTTATTTCTATAAGATAGAAACATTAACAATTTTAGGAATTAGGACATCTTTAACAAACACCTTATCCCATCTGGTTCGAGGACTGCTTTGTTTTGAAGAGGAAAGCTGCAGAAAGGGTTTGGATTCATGTTGAAATTTATAAGAGAGAAAAGTGACAAAGATATGCTTAGCAAAGTAGAGTTCTGTGTGATCTCAATCACTTAATGAATGCATGTGTTGGCCTAAGTACCTGCAATCTATCTTATTTTGAGCATAACAACCTTAATTATATGTTTAACAAAGTTTCCAAGTGTGCAGGATTGATTAAAGTTGAGTTGACATGATGAAAATGTTTCGGATCTCTAAATCACGACCGCGACATGAAGAATTGCCCTCGCGAAGACAATCACCCCCATGATACGTAGAATCACGATCGCAACAAAGATGGCTAGAAAGTTCACATAGATTCTGTTTCTTTTTTATCACAGTCATCCCCGCAATACGTAGAATAACGACCGCGACAAAGATGGCTAGAAAGTTCAAATAGATTCTATTTCTTTTGGATCACAGTCGCCTCCGTGATTTCACCAATTGCGCCCGCGATAAAGTGCTCTAGATTGTGCTGAGGTTTCTGTTTCTGTATGTACACGTGAAAGGAAGATCACCCCCGTGAATATATGAATATCATGATCGTGATGTAGTAATCACCCACGTGATTAAGCAACACAAGTTCCAATAGCCACAGCCTTATCTACGCAAGTTAGTTGCGCCTGTGAAAGTTAAATCGCCCATGCGATTAAGTGACAAAAAGTTCCAGTAGCCACAGCCTTATCTATGAAGGTCCATCGCGCCAGTGAACTGAAGTTTCGCCCATGCGAAATTATGGCCAAAGGATCAATAGCCACAGCCTTATATACACATGTTGGTTGTGCCCGTGAAAATAAGTTCGCCCCCGTGAGCGTCGCTGATGTTAGTAATAGTGGCCTAGGCCTATTGTGTGGACTTGGTATTTTGACAATTTATGAGAATTTATTATTATCATGATTTGCATGTTTATTATATAATAATGTCCTTGAATAATATTATTAATTATTCTAAATGCCCCTAATCGGTTATTGTTGTGGGAATAACAATGAATTAAGATTAGTATGAAATTTGATTGATATTCATGGGATGAATATGTGTATGAGATACAAATCAAATTTATATGTATTTGTTATGAACAAATATTGGATAGACCCGCCTTGAGATTAATATATGGATCCAAGTCATAAGTTAATCTCTAGTAGTTGTGTCATTAAATCCTTAGACCTGAGATCACTATAGTTCTCAACATGAGGAATATTGTGTTTTGACATAATCAAATGTTATCTTTAACCGAATGATTATAAAGGTTATGCTTGAACATACTAAGAATCATGTAGTGAGATATGAGTGATTAAGATGGGATTTGTCCCTCTTATTATAAGAGAGATATCTCTAGGTCCCTTGATGATTGAGACTGATAAATGCATGGCCATGCTCAAATGAATTGATGGAGATCAATATCATTTGTTTAGTCATTCTAATTGGGTTTCGAGAAATCAAAGATAGAGCGATATAAGGTTGACTTTGTCCATGCCTTATATTCTATCAAGATATCGTGAGACAAAAGGATTATGTCATTAGCTATATTAAGGTTGTCTCAGATCATGAGCTTTTCATTTAACTTGG
>CANYLF014176718.1:0-10241 GCA_948193215.1 Bocquillonia castaneifolia
TTTAGGGTTCATTAAATAAAAAATCGAAAGGGAGAGAGAAAGATCAGTTTCGTCAATTTAGGGTCCATTATCTCTCAACCCAATTTCACCCAACCCAAATCAATCTCCATTACCCAAACCCATTTCTTATCTGTTAACAACGAAAAATTGAATTAAAAGAAACCCTAAATTGTACCTTCTTTTCTCATGTGACCTATGCCTTCTTTCTAACAACCACACACCTGCAAGTTTCTTCCTATTCCCTTCTTCTTGTCAACCCGAGGTGCATATTACATATCTTCTTCTTCCTTTATTTTTTTTCCTTCTCATTTTTTTTCCGTCACCCATGCATTAAGTCGAAGAAACACATCTACATTTTCCTTCCTCTTTTGTCAAACCCAACTCTCCTGCATATCACCTGAAACCTTTTTGCCTCAACTTCTTCCTTTCAAAAATGGGAAAAACGTCAAAGAAAAAAAAATAAAAGGATGACAACTTCGGCAATTCATCAATGGCCGCTATTGTGAAGAAACCAAAAATAGCAAAAAAAAAAGGCAGAGTAAAAAAGACAGTAAAAATCAATCTTTAAAGACAAGAATAAGGCAGAAATCTTGATGGGTACCGAAATCAAAATTTCCAAAAAGAAATTGAAATAGTTTAAGTACATAAATTTAAGGTTCAATGGAAAAATCAGATAATGAATTCAGTTAAAAATCAGATAAGGAAGCAAGACAATCTCTCTCTCTTTGGATTTTTTTGTTTAATTGAACCTAAATTTGGTTTATTAAGTGAGAAATAGATAATGAATGAAGTGGTTTTTTTTTTTTTTGTCTTTTTGTACATATCATCTTAAGTGGGGCCCACTTATGTATAATCGGCACGTCAATGATCGAAAAAGGAGAGCATGCATCTAGTTGAATGTGTTTAAAAAGTTCAGGCATTCAATTGAACAAATAACATGTTGTGGAGACGTGGCTTTTTCGTGCCCTAGATGTGCCCAACCGCAATGGCGAGCTGACTTACTAAATTGGGATTTAGCTTTTTAGAAAACACGGAGTCACCACCCTAATTGTGATCGGGACACTAAGTGACGAGTAAGATAGGTTGATTCCTTTGGAATTCATATCCATCATTACTTCAGATGATTCTGGGTTCGGAATGAGTCATGCATACTAGGCAATTTCCCATTTAATTAATTAAGGAGGTCATTATTTCTTACAACGGACAAACAATAATAAAGCTGGCAAGGATGAATGATCGTCCCTGATATTGTTTCTAATCAGTTTTATCATTTCTACATTAGCTCCACTTGATTAGTCCCTAATCGATTGAGTGCAGTTTGCTGTGTTTGGCGGGTTTCTATTTATTTTAATTGAATAGGCCGAGTGGATTATTTCCTCATTTATTTATGTGAAGAACATCCACAGTTAGTTTCTAACTCATTTTTATTTATTTATTAGTTATTGTTTGCACACTAATTTATTTACTTATTACTCGGGATAATGAAATGGTAGGAATATACATACACCCTTAAAGGAAGGAAAGGAGAAATGAGTTTCTACCATTTTTATTATACTGATTACCGAGTTTAATTATTAAATGTCTAATTAATTATTTATCAGGAAGTTCTAGGTGATATTTATAGGGTTATAGACATTACCGATCGATTTACTAGTCCCGGAGAGGACTAATGATCGATTTTGAAGCTTCAGACAGTTGATCCGCCATGACCTCCTTGTGAATCATGGACTCACCATCGAGAAGGTCCGACCCAAGGTTGTTAAAATCGGGATCCTACATCGGATCGATAAGAGGGCCTATAGAATCTGATCATAGAATCGGATCGAGGATCGTAAGATCTTATACATTTGAAAAAAGGATTAAAAAAAATTTTACCACTAAAATATATGTATAAAAATGGAATATATCTCAAACTTATGTGAAAAGTATAAGTTACACTTTCTAAAATTAAATGATAAGTCCAATAGCTTTATAAGTTTGTCCAAGTTGGACCGTCTAGCAACATAAAATTACATTAAAAATCCAAAGCTTGTAATAAGAAAACATAGTTACAAAAGTAAAATGTCAGTTCTTTCCATAACTAATTTATCAACAAACATCTTCATAATAACCATAGTTGTCTTCCATATCATCACTTGTGTTTGTATTCCTATTCGTATAGAAATCAATATCATCAGAATCATCATCATCAAGCTCGATGTCCTCAGGAACTTTATGACAAGGCTCTTCATTCTTATGAGTATGAGCTAGATGATGCTTTAATCGAAACACACCACCAGAATGAGTAATCCTTATCCATATAAATTTCGTGTTCCCAACTAGGATCCGACCTTTAACCTGCTGAATTTTTTTATTTTATTTTTTCCAAAACCAGAATAGGACATCTTTGAATTTCAATGTTCACTAAAAATCCATAGACTTAAAAAATAAAAGAAATTCGTTTTAGTGTAAGAGCTAACATTTTACACTACTAAATTAAAGAGATAAGTAGATAACAACTAAAAAAAAAAAAATTCAATAGCTAACAAAACACACAGACTATACATGCAATCAGTATAATTAGCATATAAAAATAAATGAAATAGACTCAAATATTCGTATAAATAAGTAAATAAAAATTTAAAAATAACAGATTCATGAAGAGGAATATAATCAAACACTTTAATAAGATCTCATTTTTATCAACTAGAAAAGTAATTATTAATTCTAGAAAGCTGATAATTCCATTAAATAGAAAAAAATTAAAAAAAAAAGACAAACAAAAATGATTTAAGAAATAAAAATTCACTTATTTGACATCTGCAAAAAAAATGGTTGAACAAAGCTTGACACCTTTTAGTCTTTAAACAAGATATTATAATTTAACATATTTTTCCATTAAAGAAAAAAATGATCAGACAACTTTTTTTGTCTTTAAGAGTAATGAGGATGAGGACGAAAAGAGAGAAGGAAGTGGTTGTAGCTGTGTGTCTTATAAATGTTAGGGCAAATGGTCTCTTTGTCAATTTTTTTTATTTTGTTATTAATTCCCTTTTATGGGCTATTGGAATAAAACTATCTTCTGGGCTTTATTCCCAAAAATGTAAACTTAAAAGGTAGGCAAGCCTTAAATTTTTGGGATTTATATCAGCATATTGGGATCGGTAGAATCTGATTCAAAATCTCGATTCTACTGATCCTGACCGATCCTACTATGATTCTATACAGGTTATGATTCCACATGAGATTCAGATCGATTAGTAATATTTGGATCGTAGGATTGTATGATCCTACGATCCGGATCATGATTTTGATAACCATTGTCCGAGCAGACCTTCAAAGGTGTAGCCGGATCTTCAATCTAGGCCCAGGCCCAAGTTGTTAATAAATTCTTCGAGTGGGACAGTCCGATTGGTGGCTTGATAGTTTGGACAGATGTTTAAAGATCTGGCCGGACCTGCAACATGGGATCTAGCATGTTTTTTTCCTGTATTGTTTCAAATTTTAACAAATAAAAGTACAAAACAATAATCAAGGGCCTAAAGTGTATATATGAGTCTTCAAATGGTTAAAAGGAGGGTTTCTAGGGGTAACCCGAGCATTTGAAACAAAGTGATACTTTGATTCAAAGCTTGGGTTGTAGGTGACCAAGCTTTGATTCGATTGCTTCTACATCATCCTGACTTCATTTAGGACTCATATGCATAAGCAGAATATAAAAACATGTTAGTATATGAAATAAGGGAAAGTTACAGTAAGCGAAAACATTAAAATATGAATGGAATGTGCTTATGATGTATAGATGCTTCGTGGATGGTAGGTTGCCCTCAGTTGATGAGTGTTACTGTTTCAAGTAGTAATGGGCTCCTAAATTTGAAGAGAATTTCCTCGTTTGAAAACTCAGTGAAAACTGGTTCTCAGAAACAAAGTTAATAGAGGTGTTGTGTGTGCGTGTTTAGCTTCTTTTCTCCAACTTCTCTCTTTCAAACAAGAGAAACCCCCCCCCCCCCCTTTGCTATTGACAAATGTGAGTTTTTATAGAGAGAAAAGGAATCTCTTGAAGAAACTTGTGCTTCATAGGGTAGGTCGGTGTAGATTATAAGGCTCCGTCACCTACAGATACATGCATCCTATCCCAAAACCTGTCATTTTAGGAGGATGATCCGGCTGAACCTTCACTATTCATTCAAGCAAATGAGTGAACTTTCGTACTTATGATTGCTTTGAGATAACTGGGCTTCCTTGTAGTGTAGGCCTAATCCAGGATTAAGGAGATTCAGAAGAATCATTGGAGATTCGTCCGGATCTCCAAAGGCCACAAATTCATTTTTTGAAAACATTTTTTTCAATCCTTTAGCTAATTTCTATGACAAATGGGGTAGCGAAGTGGTCCATACTAGACCGTATTCGTCATTGGGCCCTCGGACCGCTTCCACGTACCTGCATCTAAAAATTAGGTGTCTATAGTTGCCCCCGCTTTGTCGAAGTTTAGCAATGTCAATTAGATAAACATGAATAAATGAACAACAAAGCAAATAAATGAGCATAAACATAATCAAGGATACAAAAAAGGATACTGCTCGGGTGGTCGATAGTCGTTGTTGAAGTGACGGGGATAGTTTACCTCTGAGTTGATAACTCTGTGGTTGTTGGAAGCCTTGGAGGTAGCTTGTCCCCAAGAAAAACCTAACTGATTTAGAATTTGAGGACACTGTTATCATAAAAGATGTCGTGGTTAACCTGAATGAGATTAGGATATTGGAATCCCAAAAGGGTTGGACAATTTTGGTTGACACTATTGGTTGCAGACTTGTTCGACATTTTGTTTTGATGACCCGTTCATCTCCTGGATTTATTCTAGTACTCGTAGATCTGTCTTGAAATTTTTTCTGTAATCCACGGTATGGTTAATTTGCTTTGTGGACTTCATTGTAGTAGTTTTTGGCTTGATTTTGAACCCGTTTGTCATAAACTTTTAGAATTTTGGACCAACTTGCAGAACTTGTATCTTTAGGGACTGAAGCAGTAATTTGCCATTCCACCTCTTAAAAAGAAACTACCCATTCCTCCTTTTTTCTTCTTCCACCGCCGGTTACTCTTCTTCTTTTCTCTTTATTGATTTTTCTTTATTACTCTCATTTAGTTTAGAAACCATAGCTTAGTTATTATTCCCTCTTTTCTACTTCGTCTTTGTCAATTTTCTTTCTGCTTCTAAGTTCCCATGGCTGAGAACCAAGGAATTCCCATGGAGGCCAAAAATCAAGAAATCCCAATGGAGGGAATAAATCAAGAGAACCCAACGATTCCAGAGATTGCTCCTCAATCCATAAACCCTCTTAACCCTTTTCCTGGACCATTCTTGCTCAATTTTTAATGTGGTGGACTGTGTGTATAAGCCAGAGCTTTGTGGATTGGAAAGAGGAGTGGACATTCTTCCTTTGACGAATTTGGGTGCCCAACTGGGTTGTTATTCCAAGATAGAGGTTAGTTCTCCCTTACCTAGTGATTTTATTGTGTTTTGGTCATCGTTTTGGATTGGGTCTTGATTTTTGGCGTGCATTTGCCTTTTACAGATCCGGACGGATGAACAAACATTCGTTCGGATCTTCACGTAGCTTCTGAAATGTTGTTCTTGCGTATGCTGTTATATGTCTCTTGCTTATGTGTTTTCTTGTATGATTGGGACAATGTAGTTGGTGCGTCTGTCTACCTTGCTTCTACTTGTGTTAGTGCAAAGTCTGCAAATCACAAGTAATGATCCGGATGAATGTCCAAAGGGATGCAAAGGTCTAGTTGGATCATTGCTTGTGAATTTTAGTTTGGACATTATTGCCCTGCTTGTGTGTATTAGGCCCTAAACATGCTCGTCTTGGGACTATGAAAATGTGAATGACCCACTAATGTCTGTGGATATGGGAGATGTACAATCCGATTACGTGTTTCTCGATCCTTAACACCCACTTGTGCTTTTATGTGTGTTTTAACTTGTCACCATGCTAGTGAGTGCACCGTGATGTGTCTATAAGACCTGTTTCCTAAGGTAGTTTATGCTTATGATGATGTAGTGTTATCTTTTGTGCTCTGTATGACAATATGTGGACTGTACCATCACAGGCGATCATTCGACTAGATGAATAAATTTTCATCCGGATCTGCAACCTACTATTGTGCCAGGGATTATTTTCCCAACTTGTTCATTGTGAGTTATGATCATGTCATTAATTGTGCATGACTGTGTTGCAGGGTGTCCTAAGGCCCTTTAGCTTGTGTGTGCAATTCGTGAATATGCCTATCATGCTTTGAGCAATTGTAATGCTCGTGTGATACATTCTTTGACCTAGTGCTTTGTTTTTTGCACCAAGATTTCTTGGTTTCACAGGCCGATAACTTCTGCGACTTACACAAGTTGTGGAACATGCTAACCGAGTCCTTGAAGGCTCGTGTGAGGCGGACTAGCTTTGATACCATCATAGAGGCCCTTTCGGATTTGTACGGCATCAACCAGACCGGTCATATGGATCGAGCTTCAACCTACACCTTGATTGAGCGGTGGATGTGCAGCACCCACACCTTCCAGCTGCCTAGCGGGGAGTACGCCATCACCCCTGGTGACTTTACGGCTGTAACTATAGTCCACTGTGGTGGTGATCGGATTTTGTTTGATGGCGGTATTTATCATGCCTCTGAAGAGGAGCGTGTTGACTATTACAGGCTGATGTTTGGGAGGATGCCGATCTTGCGTGACAATAGTAAGAAGATCATCTATTCAGGAATGCCGAGGTGGTTCCCGACTTATCCCTTGGTGCGAGAGGGCCAAGACACTGTACAGATGATTGCAGAGCCTACTGCGGAGGTGGCCAGAGATCAGATGGCCAGAGTCTTTCTTTTCCACCTGCTAGCTAGCACTCTGTTTTGTAATGAGACTAGTAGTCTCTAGATCCACTTTGTGCCCCTGCTGTGAGACTTTGACGCGGTAAGGTGTTATGATTAGGGTTATGCTGCCTTGGGTCATATGTTTTGCTGCTTGGATAAATTTTCCATAGGATACCGGAAGCTGAACGAGTTCTGGCATGTTACTCATGTAAGTAATACTTGATTTACTCTTCTTTTAGTTATTTTTGTTTGTTTTTCCCTTTTTCTTTTTTGAGATACGTTTCTGAGGTCTTGTTTCCATCTCGTAAGTCTGGGTTATTGAGATGGGTCTTATGAAGAATTTTTTACTATGAGAATGCCACACACTCTGTCTGCTATTCGTAGTTAGGGTGCTTATCGAAATACTACTCCACAACTGTACTTGGCCGATCACAGGAAGGAAGGCCCTGAATAAGCTTACTTATGATCAAGTAAGTATATTTCTCTCTCGTCAGATTTACTTCTTAGCCTCGGTTACTTATTTCTAAATCTTCTATTGCAGATCAATGTTAATTGGTTCGAGGATGAGGACAAGCTGCCTGAATACATGACTGTCTCGATTGAGAAAGACGGGAAGAGGCTCTTACTAGAGGGTTCTGGCTACCAGATGTGGTATCTTGGTGAGTGGGTCTTCGAGCAGATATGGAACTCTACAAGGGAGTCAGTTCCCTAGATTCCTCCTAAGGACATAAACTGGACCTGGTTTATGACTGATGAGGAGCTTGCCCACTGGATTGAGGGCAAGGATGCTGCACACTTCCTTGTTGATGATCAGAGCTATCCTGACTTCTTGGAGAGCTCTTGTTTGCGTGCCCTTCCATTGCCTCTGGAGAAGGCTCTTATTGTAAGTTCTACTTTTATTTCTAATTATTCTTTGTCACCTTTTGAACTGCTTCTGATTGTTGTTTCTTTTAGGCTCAGAATGCTGTCATCAAGCTTCCCAAGAATATCAGGCTTATGAATCTAATGGCAAGCGATCGTGTCAGCCACATTGGGACTTCCGCAACTGGAGCTCGACAAGGTGCTGCTGTTCAGTAACAGGCTCCTGCTCAGAGAGCTACTCCGGTTGGTCGGAGGGGCAGAGTTATAGCTAGGCAGGTGACTTCATTTTCGGCTTTAACCTTCACTTGCTAGACTCCAAATGGTATGTGGGAGTAGGTGATCGAACCTTCACCAGACCATCACACAGTTATTCCCGCAGGCATTAGTCATGTAAGTATCCAGGAATCTTATGTTGTTCTTGATTTCTTTTTGTCTCTAAAGTTTCATGGTCCATTTTTAGCCTTTCTTTATAGGTCCTCGTTATGGATGCAAACCAGCTGGCCGCTATACTTTAGAGGTGCAAGTATCTGACTATGGCCTTATGCACAGTGTGGCATTCACACTCTCAAAGGAAGGATGAGGAGATTGCCACACTAAGGGCCCAAGTTCACGAATTGAAGGATGCGACAGCTGCCCAAGAAGAGGAGGAGACCTCTTTGGAGTCGTCAGAGGAGGAGGAAGAGGATACCGGCAGACGTGTTCATGCTCGACGTGGTTGACTTCCCTGCCAGTATTGTTTGCTTACCCTGAACATTTCCATCTTTCTTGTTGCTAGGTATTTGTTTAGCCCGTCATTCTGAATATTTCTTTTTTCTTACTGTATTTGGGCTCTTGTTTGACCCTTGGTTCTGAATGTTGCAGCTACAGTTTCGTGTGCAGTCTTCGATTACCTGTCTTGATGTATATGTTTTTATGCATGTAGTGGATGTTTGAATGCTTCAGATGTTTATAAACAAGTTTTCAGAATGTTTTTAAGGGGAATGCTATTAATTTTACGTGTATGCATGTATGAATGCCTATGAAATGCGTAAATTTCAGAAAACACAATCTCTCACAAGGACCGATGAACCGGACGGATCTTCTTTCACTTGTAAAGGTCCGGTCGGATGATTGTGATGGTCTGTATAGATCTTTGGCTGTCTGCATGTAGGATTTTTGCCACCTATTGCTTTTGTTGACACGCTAAATGCCATTAGTTTATCCTTTCTACCTTCAGCGGTTGTAAAGACTGTCTTGATGCCACCTCTTGCTCCAATGGGAATTGCCTCCCAATCTTTTTGCATGCAAATTTTTGGTTTGTTATGTCCATTTAAGGAGAAGAAAGTTGGTATAAGAGTTTCCATCTGTAGCACTTGTTCTTGCTAACTAGTCTCCATTTCTTCTTTTGCTTTGAAATACTCTGTTTGAGAATGACTTCTTCCTCTTCCATTGCTCCATTAATGGGTTATGTCCAAGAGTTTCTTGGTGATGGCCATGAGAAGTGGAGCTACCTCTTCAATTTTGCTCTGTCTCCTCTTATTTCTTTGAAGGATATGAGGATTTATGAAGGCTTTCTTCACAGTGTTGCAAAGTACTAGGATCATCGTGACCACATATTTCATTTTAGAGGAGTAGAAATATGTCCCTTGCTTGAAGAGTTTGCTTCCATCTTGGGAAGGGATACGTCTCTTCTTCCAAATCCTGTTGCTTTGCCTAGTTTAGATTTAAACTTTTCGAGTTTTATGGTGCCATTGTTTGACTTGGCACCTCAGACTTTTCTCATCAGAGAATGATGATGCTGCCTAAGTTGATTAAAAACTGCAGACATAAAGTGACCAGGTGTCCTTCTTGGCGAAGGATTATTGCTTTTTACTTGTATGCCGCATTTTCATTGGTTGATCCCAATGGTTTGGGTGACATTGAAAATGTCCATATTATCCACTAATAGAGGAGTGTTTAAACCCTTTTCCTCTTATTTTGGCTGGAACTATGGTTGGACAGGATTGTGTCTCTCAGGGTCGTAGGTTTAGAGTAAGTCATATGCTTTTACAAGTGAACAAGATGTGTTTTAGCAGCCATTTTTAATTTTTAGGATCGGTTTTGTCACGACCCAAATCCGGGTCGGACCAGCGCTAGGGAATGGGTAAGCATAAAGCCACCATAACCCGTAGCAAGCCTGATAACAAATTTTTTCCAAACTTTTAAAAATCTAATAATAAAATATCAAACTCTTTCTAAACCATCCGGACCTTGGTGTCTAGCAATGCGGAGCTCTAATCCATAACTTCAGTAAAATTTTTAATCCTGCAAATATTGGTGAGTGGTTAATATCTGCAGGGCCAAGAAAAATGCTCAAAGAAATAAAAATAACGATATGAATGTGTAACGGCCATAAGTAATTAATAATTAATTATGCATTTAAGTATGTTAAATCATTTCATTAAGTATTGGCATCATTAGTATATTTGATTTTGTTAATTGAGGTTGATTCATTGGTGATTATGAGTAGGAGGGGTGTAATTGAAAGAAATAATAGTTGGAGGTGGTTA
>CANYLF014179025.1:0-10390 GCA_948193215.1 Bocquillonia castaneifolia
AGAAGAATTAGTAGCAGGTTATCAAACCGAATATTCGGGTATCAAATTTGGTTTATTTTATGTTGCTTCCTATCTAAACTTATTAGTTTCTTCATTATTTGTAACAGTTCTTTACTTAGGCGGTTGGAATATATCTATTCCGTACCTATTTATTCCTGACCTTTTTGAAATAAATAAAGTAGGTGGAGTCTTTGGAACAACAATTGGTATCTTTATTACATTGATTAAAACTTATTTGTTCTTGTTCATTTCTATCGCAACAAGATGGACTTTACCTAGACTAAGAATGGACCAACTTTTAAATCTTGGATGGAAATTTCTTTTACCTATTTCTCTCGGTAATCTATTATTAACAACCTCTTTCGAACTTCTTTCACTATAAAAGAATATTTTTCTATATTCATAACTTGTCTTCAAACAAGAGAAAAAAACAAACATAAAATTATTCATAAATATTTACGATATGTTTCCCATGGTAACTGGGTTCATGAATTATGGGCAACAAACCATACGAGCTGCAAGGTACATTGGTCAAGGTTTCATGATTACCTTATCTCATGCAAATCGTTTACCTGTAACTGTTCAATATCCTTATGAAAAATTAATCACATCGGAGCGTTTCCGCGGTCGAATTCATTTTGAATTTGATAAATGCATTGCTTGTGAAGTATGTGTTCGTGTATGTCCTATAGATCTACCTGTTGTTGATTGGAAATTGGAAACTGACATTCGAAAGAAACGGTTGCTTAATTACAGTATTGATTTCGGAATCTGTATATTTTGTGGCAACTGTGTTGAGTATTGTCCGACAAATTGTTTATCGATGACTGAAGAATATGAGCTTTCTACTTATGATCGTCACGAATTGAATTATAATCAAATTGCTTTAGGTCGTTTACCAATGTCAGTAGTTGACGATTATACAATTCGAACAATTTTGAATTCAACTCAAAAAAAATAGGTAAACCGCTTTGATTGATTAAAAAGTACAATTATTAAACTCAAATTTTGTTTTGATCTAAAAGGATGAAATGGGTTTTCTTTTATTTTTCTTAGCCAATAACTACAAAAATTACAAATTCCAACTATTGATTGATTGATGAGAATTGCGTCGCGACTTAATTTGGATTGAAAATCTATTAATATATTTTTAATTCTATCCATAATTATTTCTATCCATAATTATTTCTATCCATAATTATTTCGAAAAAAAATTTAGAATGCCTTTTTGAGATTTGAGAAAGGATGAGATTAGTACAATAGCTGTACATATAGTAAAAAATTTACACCTCTTAGGGTTTAATTCAATTAAGAACTTATTATAAAAAAGTTTTCCTGGTCGAGTCAATAAGGTCATGAAAAACAATTCAATTTTTTTTTTATTTCTTATTTTACGTGCAATGGATTTGCCTGGACTAATTCATGATTTTCTTTTAGTCTTTCTGGGGTTAGGTCTTATATTAGGAGGTCTAGGAGTAGTATTACTTACCAACCCAATTTATTCTGCCTTTTCGTTGGGATTGGTTCTTGTTTGTATATCTTTATTCTATATTTTATCAAACTCTCATTTTGTAGCTGCCGCACAGCTCCTTATTTATGTGGGAGCTATAAATGTTTTAATTATATTTGCCGTGATGTTCATGAATGGTTCAGAATATTACAAAGATTTTAATCTTTGGACTGTTGGAAGCGGGGTTACTTCCTTAGTTTGTACAAGTATTTTTGTTTCACTAATTACTATTATTCCAGATACGTCATGGTACGGAATTATTTGGACTACAAAAACAAATCAGATTATAGAACAAGATTTGATAAGTAATGGCCAACAAATTGGAATTCATTTATCAACAGATTTTTTTCTTCCATTTGAATTCATTTCAATAATTCTTTTAGTTGCTTTGATAGGTGCGATTGCTGTGGCTCGTCAGTAATAAATCTTTAATCTTTAGAATTAGTAATCGCAATCCAAATTAAACTTTGGTCTATGTTATCACATCTATTTTCCTTCAATTCTATTTAAAGATTTTTTATGTATAAATTCTTTTATTTGATCTATTAT
This sequence comes from Bocquillonia castaneifolia, assembly GCA_948193215.1. Lineage (NCBI taxonomy): Eukaryota > Viridiplantae > Streptophyta > Magnoliopsida > Malpighiales > Euphorbiaceae > Bocquillonia > Bocquillonia castaneifolia. Next base: position 2,060 of record CANYLF014179025.1, read on the forward strand.
CCATATATTTCTTTTATCCATATATTTCTTTGGTTTGTTTTTGTGATATTCTTATTTTAGCCAATCCAATCTGTTGATGTTGAATTGTTGTTCATATTGAAATAAATCGAAATTGATAAGGAGTTGGTCAATGATGCTCGAACATGTACTTGTTTTGAGTGCCTATTTATTTTCTATTGGTATCTATGGATTGATCACGAGTCGAAATATGGTTAGAGCCCTTATGTGCCTTGAACTTATACTGAATGCAGTTAATCTAAATTTCGTAACATTTTCTGATTTTTTTGATAGTCGCCAATTAAAAGGAAATATTTTTTCAATTTTTGTTATAGCTATCGCAGCCGCTGAAGCAGCTATTGGACCAGCTATTGTTTCGGCAATTTATCGTAATAGAAAATCAATCCATATCAATCAATCGAATTTGTTGAATAAGTAGTATTAATCATATATAATATAATTTTCATATTCATTAATTCAAGTTGGCATATAAGATACGTAACTTATCTGATCATGTTTGCGAAAACGTAAGAAATTAAAGTATCTTGGTTTTATCTCATGAGTCGATCCAGAATTGAATAGAAAATTTCTGGTAAATCATTGATTCATCTGGTGTCTAAATATATGATGATTCATTTAGAAATTTACTAGATTGAAACTTTATGACGTTTTAAAAAAATTAAAAATCCAATGTCACATTCAGTAAAGATTTATGATACATGTATAGGGTGTACTCAATGTGTCCGAGCCTGCCCCACAGATGTATTAGAAATGATACCTTGGGATGGATGTAAATCTAAGCAAATTGCTTCTGCTCCAAGAACAGAGGACTGTGTCGGTTGTAAGAGATGTGAATCCGCCTGTCCAACAGATTTCTTGAGTGTTCGAGTTTATTTATGGCATGAAACAACTCGAAGCATGGGTCTAGCTTATTGATACTTTCCAGAAAACCCCACTTGAATACATTTGATTTTTTATTTACCGACAAAAACCCGTACTCGAAAAAAAATTAGAAAAAAATATATATTATTTTTCGAGCACGGGTTTTTCTAGTCCAAGTGTATCTTGTCTTTACCATGAATTCTTTTCCTTGGTTAACAATATTTGTAGTTTTACCGATATCCGGGGGTTCCTTAATTTTCCTTTTCCCTCATAGAGGAAATAAAGTAATAAAATGGTATACTATATTTATATGCATCTTTGAGCTACTTTTAATGACTTATGCGTTCTCTTATTATTTCCAATTGGACGATCCATTAATCCAATTAACAGAAGATTATAAATGGATCCAATTTTTTGATTTTTACTGGAGATTGGGAATCGATGGATTTTCTTTAGGACCTATTTTACTGACAGGATTTATCACCACTTTAGCTACTTTAGCGGCTCGGCCAATTACTCGGGATTCCCGATTATTTCATTTTCTGATGTTAGCAATGTATAGTGGTCAAATAGGATTATTTTCTTCTCAAGATCTTTTACTTTTTTTTATCATGTGGGAGTTAGAATTAATTCCCGTTTATCTACTTCTATCCATGTGGGGGGGAAAGAAACGTCTGTATTCAGCTACAAAGTTTATTTTGTATACTGCGGGAGGTTCCGTTTTTTTATTAATGGGAGCTTTGGGTATCGCTTTATATGGTTCTAATGAACCAAGATTCCATTTTGAAACATCAGCTAATCAATCATATCCTGTGGCGCTAGAAATATTTTTCTATATTGGATTTCTTATTGCTTTTGCTGTCAAATCACCGATTATACCCTTACATACATGGTTACCAGACACCCACGGGGAAGCACATTACAGTACTTGTATGCTTCTAGCCGGAATCTTATTAAAAATGGGGGCGTACGGATTGGTTCGAATCAATATGGAATTATTACCTCACGCTCATTCTATTTTTTCTCCCTGGTTGATAATAGTAGGCGTAATGCAAATAATCTATGCAGCTTCAACATCTCCTGGTCAACGAAATTTAAAAAAAAGAATAGCCTATTCTTCTGTATCTCATATGGGTTTCATAATTATAGGAATTTGCTCTATAAGTGATATGGGACTCAATGGAGCCATTTTACAAATAATATCACATGGATTTATTGGTGCCGCACTTTTTTTCTTGGCAGGAACGGGTTATGATAGAATACGTCGTGTTTATCTTGATGAAATGGGCGGAATGGCTACCTCAATGCCAAAAATATTCACGACATTCAGTATCTTATCACTAGCTTCCCTTGCATTACCAGGCATGAGCGGTTTTTTTGCGGAATTGATAGTATTTTTTGGAATAATTACCGGCCAAAAATATCTTTTAATGTCAAAAATATTAATTACTTTTGTAATGGCAGTTGGAATGATATTAACTCCTATTTATTTATTATCTATGTTACGCCAGATGTTTTATGGATACAAGCTGTTTAATGCCCCAAACTCTTATTTTTTTGATTCTGGACCGCGGGAGCTATTTGTTTCGATCTCTATCCTTCTGCCTGTAATAGGGATTGGTTTTTATCCGGATTTCGTTTTCTCATTATCAGTTGACCGGGTTGAAGCTATTCTATCTAATTATTTTTATAGATAGTTAGATAGTTTTTCTAAATAAAACAAAAAAAAAAGAAATCCTATTATTTTTAAAAATTGTTATATTATACAATGAAAAAAACTTCTTTTTTCGTCTCTTAAATTGAAGTTAAAAAAAAAAATGAATTGTAACCAAATTGGCATTTGTAAGAACTTTTTGAATCAAGTAATATAGTGATTCAAAAAGTTCTCAGCGGCTTACCTAAAGCTTTTTGTATGTACACTTTGTTATCCTATAGAGTTGCATTCGTCAGACCCTTTCTTCACTTCAATTAGATACTAATTGTTAATGTAAATGAACCATAACTATGTAGTCCTATTCCTAATAAATTAACTCCAAAATAGCATATCCAAATTAGAAGAAAACCGATAGAAGCGACAATTGCGGAATGGAAACCCTCCAATTTTTTATTTGTTCGAATATGGAAATAAATCGCGAATATGGTCCACGTAATAAATGCCCAAGTTTCTTTTGGGTCCCAATTCCAATACGATCCCCATGCTTCATTAGCCCAGACTGCTCCCGAAAGAATACCTATTGTTAAAAAGATAAACCCTATACTTATAATACGATAACCCCAGTCATCTAATTGTTGAATCAATTGAAACCTGTAATAATTCCTAGAAGAAAGAAAAGAAATATTTCTTAAAACATTCTTTCTTTCCGCCATATATTGTATCTCACTAAAGAAAAACGAATTGTTTAATAAATTATTGCTTTTATCAAAAATTCTTATGATTTTTCGAAATGTGATTACTAGAAATGCTACTGAAAATAATGATCCACACAAAAGAGCTGCATAGCCCAATATCATCATACTTACGTGCATCATTAACCACTGGGATTGGAGAGCGGGCACTAAGATTTCGGATTGATGCATGTCAGTTAAAAGACCCGAAGTAGCAAACCCTTGGGTAAAAAAAGTACTTGGCGCGGTTATTGCGCTTAAAAAATTTTTATGTTTTTTAAAATACGGAACCATATGAATAATGGAAAAAGACCATGAAAGAAAGATTAATGATTCATATAAATCACTTAATGGTAAATGTCCCAAAAAAATCCAACGAGTAACTAATAATCCTGTTATACAAAAAAAAGTAGTTATCATGCCCTTTTCTGACGAATCATATAGTTCTACGAATTCATCGGCTAATAAGGTTATCAAATGAATTGTAATTACAATTGACACGACTGAAAAAGATATATGTGTTAATATATGTTCTAAAGTCGAGAATATCATAAAAATTTTAAAATAAAAAAAAGGGGCTCAATTATGTGGAATTGAAATCAAGAATTGAATTCATTATAGGATTTATTGTATCTTTTTTAAATTAAAATTACAGGATGTTTGCCGCCACTCGGACTCGAACCGAGATGCTCTAGCACTGCTTCCTAAGAGCAGCGTGTCTACCGATTTCACCATAGCGGCTTGCTCGAAATCATAATAATAAATTATTATTTAATCGTCGAGCTTAAAGGAGTCAATTCAATGCAATATTTTTTAGGAAATATTAAAATTAATGAAGAAAAATTTATTTAATAATGAAAAAACAATCGAATTTTTTTTTTTTTATGGATTACAATTTGAATATTACATTCAAGAGATTTATGGAAATATTTTATTGATTAGGGTTTTATTGTGGAGAGAATTTGTGTTAGGATTTAGTAACCAAATTTGGCATTGATCTGGACATATCATATAGCAAAAAAATTTCGAGTTCTGCTCCGTACTTTAAAAAAAATCTTGTCTAATTTAATATATACCTTGATCCATTTTCTAGCCCAAGTATATGATTAAAGTAGATCATTCAAAGATCCGCTCTTTTATATTCAAATAGTATAAATATAAAAAAGACAAAACTTAGGAATATTTTTTATTGTGATTGTGATAAATGGATCGATGGGGAAAATAATAATCCCCATCCTGAAAATGATAAAATATCCTAATAATAAAAAGAAAGGTAAAACTTTGTGTCTTCTCTTTTTTATTTTTTTGCAAACAAACAAAAAAAGTACTGTTTTTAGAATTCAGTAGACAAAAGAATTCTTTATTTTACATATGATAAAAGATAAAAGCAAAAGGAGTTCGGTTTAATATTGATTAGTTCAAAACATTAAAAAAGAATGGAAATCCTTTATTTTTTATTTTTATAAATTTTCTATTTAAAATAGAAACTTTAAATAGAAAATAATAAACGAAATTAGACCTTTTCTCATGTCAAGTCAAATCAGATTATTCCAACCTTTAATCTTTTATTTGTCGCACAAAAAAACTTTTTGAATTACCTGTAGAAAGAGATTTCGCTAATGAAAAAGCTTTCAATACTGTCCAATATCCCTTTCTTTTCCAAAGATTTTTTCGAATACGCTTTTTTGATATAGAAGTGCGCTTTTTTGGAACTGCCATTCAAAAATAAAGGAGTTATTTATTGTTATAGTTGGATGTGAAAGACATTTATTGTTCAAAAAAAAATCGTTCTTTACTAACTATACATTATCTATGTATTTAGTCTGTAAATTATACTCTTTTCATAAATAATAAAAGAAGCCTATTCGCTTTTTTTTATTTATATTTCTGTCTTTTTTTGTCATATTATATGTATACATGTAATAAAATACATCAATAAAGTTTAAGAATCTAAAATTTTTTTATCCTAATAAAAAACTTAAAATTTTTCTAGTAATTTAATTGGTCAAACTCGAAGAAAAAGTGTATCTAATTGAAATTCAATTTTTCAAATTGGAGCGAGACCATTAATTATAATTAATTTGTTAAAATTTATAAAGTCCTATGTAAAAAAATTTTAGTAATTCTTTCCTTTTATCCTATGTAAAGGAAAGGTGTCAAATAGAATAGTGTTTTCTACAAACATAATGAAAGGAAAGAAATCCGTATAAAAAATAAAAAATACTACTTTTGTTAGAATTCTTTATTCTTTTTTTGTTAGAATTCTTTATTCTTTTTCTATGTATACACAAATTTGTAATTAATAAATTAATAATAAGTTTAATAATAAGTTTAATAATAAGTATTTAATAAATAATAAGTATTTAATAATAAGTATAAGTAATTAATTTAATTTTAATTATTTATTAATTATTTATTTAATTAATTTAATTTAATAAATTTTTTTTTATTTAGAATAAGTATTTTTTTTCACTAGTATTTTTATTTGACCAATTCTAACTTTTTGATTTAAATATGTGAAGTATTTTAGAAGAATTCAGAATAATTAAGAATATAAAATTCAATTTAAGTTTTACATATTTTTTTTCTTTTTTTATTATTGACTGACTTATTTAAAAAGATATAAGAGTCGATGAATCAGAAACAAGAAACAATTATTTATTAATTCAAATTATTTATTAATTAAGTTTTTTATGGAACATATATATCAATATTCATGGATCATACCTTTCGTTACATTGCCAGTACCTATGTTAATCGGAGCGGGACTCCTGCTTTTTCCGGCAGCAACAAAAAAACTGCGGCGTATGTGGGCTTTTCCAAGCGTTTTCTTGTTAAGTATAGTCATGATTTTTTCAATCGATTTGTCTATTCAGCAAATAAATAGTAGTTTTATTTATCAATATATATGGTCGTGGACTATCAATAATGATTTTTCTTTAGAGTTCGGACACTTGATTGACCCACTTACTTCTATTTTGTCAGTATTAATTACTACAGTTGGCATTTTGGTTCTTTTTTATAGTGACAATTATATGTCTCATGATCAAGGCTATTTGAGATTTTTTGCTTATATGAGTTTTTTCACTACTTCAATGTTGGGATTAGTTACTAGTTCTAATTTGATACAAATTTATATTTTTTGGGAATTGGTTGGAGTGTGTTCTTATCTATTAATAGGTTTTTGGTTCACACGACCTATTGCATCGAATGCTTGTCAAAAAGCGTTTGTAACTAATCGCGTAGGGGATTTTGGTTTATTATTAGGTATTTTAGGTCTTTATTGGATAACGGGCAGTTTCGAATTTCGGGATTTGTTCAAAATCTTCAATAACTTGATTTATAATAATCAGGTTAATTTTTTATTTGTTACTTTGTGTGCCGTTCTATTATTTTCTGGCGCAATTGCTAAATCGGCGCAATTTCCTCTTCATGTATGGTTACCGGATGCCATGGAAGGGCCTACTCCTATTTCGGCTCTGATACATGCTGCTACTATGGTAGCGGCGGGAATTTTTCTTGTAGCTCGCCTTTTTCCTCTTTTCGTAATTATACCTTTCATAATGAATCTAATAGCTTTGATAGGTATAATAACAGTATTTTTAGGAGCTACTTTAGCTCTTGCTCAAAAAGATATTAAGAGAAGTTTAGCCTATTCTACAATGTCTCAATTGGGTTATATGATGTTAGCTCTAGGTATGGGGTCTTATCGGGCCGCTTTATTTCATTTGATTACTCATGCCTATTCGAAAGCATTGTTGTTTTTAGGATCTGGATCCATTATTCATTCAATGGAAGCTATTCTTGGTTATTCTCCAGATAAGAGTCAAAATATGGTTCTTATGGGTGGTTTAACAAAACATATTCCAATTACCAAAACGGCTTTTTTATTAGGAACACTTTCTCTTTGTGGTATTCCCCCCTTCGCCTGTTTTTGGTCCAAAGATGAAATTCTTAATGATAGTTGGTTGTATTCACCTATTTTCGCAATAATAGCCTGTTTCACAGCGGGATTAACCGCATTTTATATGTTTCGGGTTTATTTACTTACTTTTGACGGACATTTTAATGCTCATTTTCAAAGTTACAGTGGTAAAAAAAACAGTTCATTTTATTCAATATCTTTATGGGGTAAAGAAGGATCAAAAATGCTTAACAAAAATTTGCGTTTATTAGCTTTATTAACAATGAATAATAAGGAAAGGGCTTCTTTTTTTTGGAAGAACACATATCAAATTGATGGTAATGTAAGAAATATGACGTGGCCTTTTATTACTATTCAAAATTTTAACACTAAAAGGATTTTTTCCTATCCCCATGAATCGGATAATACTATGTTATTTCCTATGCTTATCTTAGTACTATTTACTTTGTTTATTGGAGCCATAGGAATTCCTTTCAATCAATTCAATCAAGAAGGAATGCTGTTGGATATAGATATATTGTCAAAACTTTTAACTCCGTCTTTAAACCTTTTGCATCAAAATCCAGAAAATTCGGTGGATTGGTATGAATTTGTAACAAATGCAACTTTTTCAGCCAGTATAGCTTTTTTTGGAATATTTATAGCGTCCTTTTTATATAAGCCTGTTTATTCATCGTTACAAAATTTGAATTTCTTTAATTCGTTCGCTAAAAAAGGTCCTAAGAGAATTCTTTGGGACAAAATAATAAATGTGATATATAATTGGTCCTCTAATCGAGGTTATATAGATGCTTTTTATGCAATATCTTTTATTGGAGGTATAAGAAAATTGGCTGAATTAATTCATTTTTTTGATAAACAAATAATTGATGGAACCCCCAATGGGGTCGGTGTTACTAGTTTCTTTGTAGGAGAGGGTATAAAAAATGTAGGAAGTGGTCGCATCTCTTTTTATCTCTTATTTTATTTATTTTATGCGTTAATCTTCTTATTAATTTACTACTCTGTTTATAAATTCATTATTTAGGGTTTTCTTTTTTTGTTCATTCTTATAATTCCAACGATTATACAATTCATCAGAGGAGAGTTTTTCTGTTGTAAACGGAGATATCTTTCTTTGTATCATTTCCAAAAAAGTTGAC
>CANYLF014184555.1:0-12208 GCA_948193215.1 Bocquillonia castaneifolia
CACCCCCCCCCCCCCCCCCCCCCCCCCCCCCCACCTTTAATATTTTTTTCTCTATAGATTGGTCCAAATAAGGTTGGACTCTGTTGGGTTCAAAGATGTACAAATTAATCTCCAAATCAATTTTTTTTAATAATTTTGTAAGGGTGAGTCTCGAGTATCAATCCTCCCGAAGTGAATTGTTTCAAATTTTAAAAATCAATGAGATATAGAATTGTGTTAAAAAAAATTCTCCATCTTTTATTATTTTAAAATTCTAATCCAATATAATCCGAGAAATTTGTTATTTCTAAGCTATCCAACTCAAAAATAGTTTGTAAGATTCAGTTTGAAATTTTTAAATTTTACTTACTAGTATTAAATTTTTATCAAGATATTTAAAAATCCATAGATGCTTTTAAAAAGACTTTAAATAAAGTTGTCTCCCTAGTCTTAGTCTAATGTAGATACATTGTAATCAATCCGAGAGTCTCAAATTCGAATCCCTCCTCCGACTATAAAAAAAAAGACTTGAAATAAAGCTTAAATAATGAGCAAAATTTTCACAACCTAATCCTGGGTTACGTGACTGGCGCCAGGGAACGGGAAAGCTATATGCTACCGAAACCCGTGGCTAGTCTAAACCTGATAAACATCTTAACAGATATAATCTACCAGAATTATATATTCTGGTTTCACACAATTGGATATAAACCTGTTAATAACAATCATAGATAGTCCATAATAATAATCATATATAGTCATAATATAACCAGCATAACAGCTGGAGCCTCCCAGGGCTACAATCATCCAAAATATCATTCAAAACCATCCAAAGGTAACATCAACAAAAACATATTAAAATACATATCCAACGTCATCATAACTAGAACATCCTAATACAATAAAGCTACTACTACAGCTTCTAGAATAGTAATACATCCAATAGATAACAAGAACCTTCACAAAATTGCCGGAGTAGAAGAAATCCGGCGTAGAGACCTGACTGGTGAGGTCTGAACAGAATCCTGAAAAAAAAAATTGTTTGATGGGAGTCAGACCTCACTGAGTGAATCAATGTCATATTTATGAAAAGCAACCTATATGTATTCAAGCATACAATAGTAATATATATAGCAGAACACCTAGTTCCCCTCTAAACCCAGAATAAATTAATATTACTTGAATCCAATATCAGTCTCTTAATCCAATTTCAGTTTTCGACGCCCGAGCTGCTCGAGCATGCCACTGTCATCAATAAATAGGATCGGCGCTCGAGCTTCTCAAGCATGCCCCGTCCTTATAATCATAATTAACATCAGCAAACCTGACTCCTTTGTGCACACAGTCCAGTGACACCCACCAGGTAGCTCGTCCCACATCCATCCTCCATCCAGCACATCATAAACAATTCACAGAATATATATACATAACATATGCATTTATTTCAAGTACTAAAATATTTATAGCATACACACACACACACACACACTTTAATATAACTAATAAGTGAAATTAATGAATATGAAATGTAACATGAATGATATTAAACATGCATTCTAATAGCAATTCATAAATATGAAATTGACTCAAAGCTCGAGTGTGCGCCCCTATGCGCTCCCCTCGGCCTCGGGAACTCTCTACAGAATATAAATAAAATAAAATTAAGAATAATATAGTTATTTCCTATAACTCAAAGAATTCTAGATTTCTAACGAAAGAATTCCCATTAAATATACTATTCTGATTATCCTAACATATTCACAATATAATAATCCTAAACTCGATATCACGTTTTACGAGAAAATTCTACCGAAAAATTGGCAAAATTTCCCCTATAAAATGAACTTCTCTCCACTGAAGTGGAGACCATCCTGCATAAAAACAGCACTTCTATAATCACATCCAATTGCCGGGGCTACCAGATTACCCGGACTTAGCAAACACAACAATTATAGCACCAACCAACATCATCCATATTTATGTATATTATCGAACTTATCGCACCATTTTATCTATCAATTTATACTTATTTAAAGTCCAAATAGTCTTTAACAGTCCGTAATTATAGTATCTCGTTATACGGTCTAAACAGTCCTAATATTCAATTAATTAATCCTATTATTAAAATCATCTAAAATAAATCCAATTCGAGTTAACTATAACATATATAAAATGCTTATAACATATAAAACATCCAAACAATTAAATTAGACGCGTAGCACGTCATTCGAGGAATTCCATAAACCGCTAATTCACTTCCAGGATTTTTAATTTACAAACTATACATCATATGCCTATTCATCCTTTATTAAAGTTGCTCAGAATAATTTTTGGGAATTTTAAAAATATTTTCGGGGCCTGTGGAGGTGGGACCCACAGCCACCGCAGATGGCGACGCATGGGGTCCACTCTCTGCCACCTGTGGTGGTCGGAAGGCCACCCAACTTACCAAAACATAGCGCAACACTAGTAGGGGGCTTCACACACCACCCACGCGCCTCCATCAGCAACAAAAACTCGCGGATCGGGCTTATAAAGTTCACGGCATCGAGAAAGGAGAAAAGCTCCGGCCACCATCTTCCGACCCTCTTCAGTGTCGCAGTCCACCACTAAAAGCGTCTCCAGGGAATGATCTACAACTCTATGTCCTTGGTTTGGCCAAACAATGGCCGAAAAAGGATAAACGAAGGAGGCCGGAGATCGTCAGAGGTTTCAAGGCTTATATCTCTAAAAATACTCAACCAAAATTAAAATTTCTTATGTCAAATTGTAGAGGACATCAAGAGCTTTAAATTGACAGGTAGTGGGTAGAAAACGGTGACCGAAAACTCAAGATATCATCGGTGAGAGGTTTCAGGCAACTGTAGCAATTCGAGAGAATTTCGGGGACTAAAAAGTAGTTTGTAGGGAAAGTTTTGTCTCACAATTTGGTCCTTGGAAGAAAATAGGGTATATATATAACTAAGTTTTAGGCTTTGCAATCAGGTCCTTTTCTCCAATTAAAATCTATCTTTAACTTGGTTTTTCCTCAAATTTTAACCATGAGTTTAGGAATATATTTAACACATTCAATCCAAATTTTAGCTTAAACGAACATCCATAACCATCATTTTGAATTTTTAAAGATTTAAACTTAATTAATTAATTTTTAAATTAGAAATTAATTAAAACAGAAATTACGGGTATTACATTCTCCCCACCTTAAGATAAATTCGTCCTCGAATTTAGAAACATACCTCATTGTAGGAACAAGTGGGGAAACTGCCTCTTTCATATCCTGCTCTAGTTCCCAAGTGCAATCTTCAACAGAATGATTCCTCCACACTACTTTCAGCATCGGGATTAACTTGGATCGTAACTGTCTCACCTAGTGATCAATAACACCCACTGAGTACTCATCATATATCAAATCTTCCCCAATCTCAATATCATCCATCTGAATTACGTGTGATGGGTCTAAAATATACTTTCTCGACATAGATACATGAAAGACCGGGTGGATTCTAGATAATTCTGGTGGCAAGGCCAATCTGTATGCCACATCATCAACTTTAGCATTGATTTCATATGGTCCAACATATCTAGGTGCTAATTTACCCTTCTTGCCAAATCTCATCACACCCTTCATAGGTGACACCTTCAGAAACACCCAATCGCCAACATCAAAAGAAATGTCCTTTCTTTTAGGATCTGCATAACTCTTATGTTGGGTAAAAGCTGTCTTTAACCTCTGTTGTATCAATGGAACCCTTTCAGAAGTGATCTTAACTAATTCAAGTCCAGAAAGCTGCCTCTCACCAATATCCCAACATAATGAAGATATGCACTTCCTACCATATAATGCTTCAAATGGTGCCATTTCAATGTTGGCATGATAATTGTTGTTATAAGCAAATTCAATCAACGGAATGTTCAAGTCCCAATAGCCACCAAAGTCCATGGCACACATCCGTAACATGTCTTCCAAGGTCTGTATGGTTCTCTCAGACTGCCTATCAGTCTGAGGGTGAAAAGCTATGCTAAAGTCTAATCTGGTTCCCAAAGCTAACTGAAGCTTTCTCCAGAACATCGAGGTGAAACTCAAATCTCTATCTGACATAATGGACTCTGAAACTCTATGCAGATGTACAATTTTAAAAATGTACAATTCAGCCAACTTCTGCACAGTATAGCTCTTCTTTACAAGTATAAAGTGAGCTGACTTGGTCAATCTATCAACAATCACCCAGATCGAGTCATACCCACTCTGGGTACGGGGTAATCCGGTTACAAAATCCATCGTGATCATGTCCCACTTCCACTCAGGGATAGGTAATGGCTGTAGCAATCCATAAGGCCTCTAGTGTTCTAACTTCGCTTTCTGACAAGTCATGCACCTAGACACAAACTCTTCTATATCCTTCTTCATCCCACTCCACCAGTACGTGCTTTTCAGATCATGGTACATTTTAGTTGCACCTAGATGAACACTGTAAAGTGTATGGTGAGCTTCTTCCATAATCTCCTTCTGCACATTGTCAACCTTAAGTGCACACACCCTAGTGCCCATCCTCAAAATTCCTTCACCATCAACCCTAAACTCTTCTATTATGCCTTGTTACACCTGGTACATAATCTTCTGTAACTCCGAGTGATTGAGCTGCCTTTACCCTATCCAGAAAAATAGATCTTATTTTGAACTATGCTATCAAACATCCATGCCTATTCACCCACAATTGCAATCCTTGATCAAACAGTTGATCAATCTTCCTGTATAGAGTTCTCCTCCTAACACCAATATGAGCAAGACTTCCAGCTAATTTCCTGCTCAAGGCATCTGCCACAACATTCATCTTACCAGGATGATACATGATCGAACAATCGTAATCCTTCAACAACTCTAACCATCTAGTCTGTCTCATGTTCAGGTTACTCTACTGAAATATATACTTTAGGCTTTTATGCTCAGTATATATTTCACAGGGTACACCATAAAGATAATACCTCCAAATCTTCAATGCAAACACAACAGCTGCCAATTCCAAATCATGGGTAGGGTAATTCCTCTCATGGTTCTTCAACTGTCTAGAAGCATAAGCCACTACACGCCCATTTTGCATCAAAACACACCCTAAACCCACTCTAGAAGCATCAAAGTACATGGTAAAACCATCAATCCCAGAAGGTAAGGTCAACACAGGTGCTGTAGGCAACCTCTCCTTTAGTAACTGAAAGCTATTTTCACAAACTTCATCCCATTCAAACCTGACACTCTTCTGAGTTAGTCATGTCAATAGTGCTGCTATCTAAGAAAAGTCTTTTATAAATCTCCGATAGTAGCTTGCCAAACCCAGAAAGCTTTTAATCTCTATGACTGTGGTAGGTCTAGGCCAATCCAATGCTTCAATCTTCTTTGGATCAACCTAAACTCCTTCTTTGAACACCACGTGCCCAAGAAAGTAACACTATCCAGCCAAAATTCACATTTAAAAAATTTGGCTTACAACTGCTCCCTTTTTAAAGTCTCCAACACCATCCTCAAACGATGTTCATGTTCTTCCATATTTCTAGAATATACCAGGATATCATCAATAAAAATGATCACAAACCGATCTAGAAATGGTCTGAATACTCTATTCATCAAGTCCATAAAGGCTACTGGAGCATTAGTCAACCCAAAGGACAAAACCAGAAACTCATAGTGGCCATATCTAGTCTGAAATGCAGTCTTTGGCACATTTTCTTATCTGATCCTCAACTGATGATAACCTAATCTTATATCGATCTTTGAAAAGCATTGGGCACCTTGCAGCTGATCAAACAAATCATCTATTCGAGGAAGTGGATACTTGTTCTTGATTGTCACCTTGTTCAGCTCTCTGTAATCAATACAGGGTCAAAATGTACCATCCTTCTTCTTCACAAACAAAACAGGTGCACTCTAGGGAGAAATATTGGGTCTAATGAAACCCTTATCAAGTAGCTCCTGTAACTGATCTTTCAGCTCCTTCAACTCAGTCGGGGCAATTCTGTACGATGGTATAGAAATGGGAATGGTTCCAGGTATTACATCAATACAGAATTCAATCTCCTTGTCAGGTGAAAATCCTGGCAACTCTTCAGGAAATACATCTAGATACTCACATACTACTGGCACATCACTTACATCATCTGCTTCTAGAGTTGTATCTTTGAAAACTGCCAGAAATCCCTGACATCCTCTCCTAAGCAACTTCCTAGCAGTGATTGTAGAAATCAAGTTCTGAGGCATCACACATTTCTTACCCCTGAACTTAAACTCTTCATCTCCAGGCATTCTGAATGTCACTTCTTTCATTCTGCAATCCAAGGTAGCATAATTCTGGGACAACCAGTCCATTCCTAGGATCACATCAAAGTCCATCACATCCAACAAAATCAAATCTGCTATCATCTCCCTACCTTCGATCATCACAGGGCATAACGGAAACACAATGTTAGTAACTAGAGCTTCGCTCAAAGGAGTGGCCACTGACAATGGACTTAGCATCCTTGTACCTCTACAACCGGTCCTTGATGCAAAGGAAGGAGAAATAAAGGAATGCGTTGCACCGGGATCAAATAAAACTAAGGCATCATTATGACATACCGGGATAGTACCTACCACCATTGTGTTTGAAGTCTGAGCATCCTAGGGAGTAAGTGCGGAGACCCCAGCCTAGCCTCCACCCTGCTGTGAAGTAGACGCCTGCCCCATTCCTTTGCCATTAGGCCTGCCACTAAATCTCCTACCATTTCTGCCTCTACACCCTCGGCTATATTGGCCTACCGTCTGATATCTGCCCTGAGAAGGGCTTGCCTGATAAGGACCTCCCTGAAAAGTAGTCGGATACTGGGGTCGTGGCTGCACTAGTGGCGGAGCCATGCTAGAAGCTATCGAAGCTAGGTGAAATTGAGTCTGGTTCAGAGAAGGATAGTTTGGACAGTTCCTCACATAATGCCCAACCTGACCATATCTGAAGCATGTATTCTGAGCAAGATGACACGGTCCTTAATGAAATCTCCTACAATTCTAACAAGCACTCAAACCAGAACTAGAACTGCTATACCCACACTACCATAACCAGAGCTATGTCCACTACTACTATTACCAGTCCTAAAGTAATAACCACCATTTCCTCCTCGACCATGTTTGCCTCTGAGCTGAACTCAGGACCCAAAGTGGCTTTGTCCACTACTAGAACCAACCTGAAAGTTCATCTGGGGCTGCTGCACACCTCTGGGAAAGTGTCCACTAAACCCACTACTCTGACCTACAGATCTAGAACTGCTAGCACCATAAGATCCTGGCACTCCACGGTGCCTCTAGAGTTACTCCTCTATCAACACCGCCTCCACATAAACAGAATCTAAATCCTGCCCCTGGGTCCTCATACTAGCATATTCTAGCCCCAAACCAGCAACATACATGTGTACCATCTGTGCCTCATCCTCAACCACAAGGCCTGCAAACCTCAGTAATCTCCTAAATCTGTTAGTATTCAGAAACTGTCTCGTTTCCCTTTCTGAAGATAGTCATCAACTGAACCATATTCTGCATCTGATATGACATGTGCATATAATGTTGCTGGAATCTATGCTTAAACTCCTCCCAAGTGATGGTATTAATAATCAGTCTAATAGCGGCTATAAACCAATCATAAGCTTCCTCTCCATACACGTCTCAACCATACGGACTCTTTATCAATCATTGACTCTTTATCAATCATTTGCAGTAAAAGATACCCTGTTCCGTATCATATATAAAAAAATCCATACGGTCCCCTGATCCATCAAATAGTACTTTGAAAGTTCTAGCAAAAGTACTGATCACCTCCAGATTAAAAACCTGTCTGGGCTACTGAAATGCCTGGGCTATGTCCCTAGCAATAGCCTCCATAATAGCCTAGACAATGGCTACAAAACCCTGTGGCGGCGGTTGTTCATTTCCACCCTGGGCACGTTAGTGCCCTCCCTGATTCCTGGGTCTTCCTCTACATCGAGGCTGTGCAGGTTCCTCTTTCTCTGGAGGAACTTCCCCATGTTCTGAACTAGCATCCTCTTCCTCTTCAGGTTGATGCACACCTCGACGTCATCGTCGATTCATTCTGTGAAGCAAACAGATAACTTTAGTAACAAACAAAAAATCCTAACAGTACGCTGAATTCTAGAAACAAGGAAGACTTAACAAAAATGATAAACGATCCTATGCTGTAGTAGTTTCAAGAAAGACTCTAACACTCTATGAAAACAAAATATGTATATAATAAAACCAGGCTCTAATACTAAATTTGTCACGACCCAATCACGGGTTACGTGACCGGCGCTAGGGAACGGAAAAGCTAAATTCTACCGAAACCAATGGCTAGCCTAAACTAGATAAACATCATAACATATATAATCTATCAGAATTATAAATTCTGGTTTCACACAATTGGATATAAACCTGTTAATAACAATCATTGATAATCCATAATAATAATCATATATAGTCATAATATAACCAGCATAACAGCTGGAGCCTCCCAGGGCTACAATCATCCAAAATATCATTCAAAACCATCCAAAGGTAACATCATCAGAAACATATTAAAATACATATCCAACGTCATCATAACCAGAACATCCTAATACAATAAAGCTACTATTGCAGCTTCTAGAATAGTAATACATCCGATAGATAATAAGAACCTTCACAAAATTGCCGGAGAAGATGAAATCCGACGTAGAGACTTGACTAGTGAGGTTTGAATAGAATCCTGAAAAAAATTGTTTGAGGGGAGTCAGACCTCACTGAGTGAATCAATGTCATATTTATGAAAAGCAATATGTATTCAAGCACACAGTAGTAATATATATATATATATATATATATATATATATATATATATATATATATATATACACACACACACATATATATACAGGCAATGGTGCAAATGAATAAATCAAATGCAATAAACAAATAAGGAAGGAAGAATAAAGCAGAACACCCAGTTCCCCTCTAAACCTAGAATAAATTAATCTCACTTGAATCCAATATCAGTCTCTTAATCCAATTTCAGTTTCTGGTGCCCGAGCTTCTCGAGCATGCCCCAAAAAATAATAGTAAGGTCGCCCGAGTATTCTCGAGCATGCCACCGTCATCAATAAATAGGATCGGCGCCCGAGCTTCTCGAGCATGCCCCGTCCTTATAATCATAATTAACATCAACAAACCTAACTCTTGTATGCACACATCCTGGTGACACCCACCAAGTAGCTCATCCCACTTCCATCCTCCATCCAGCACATCACAAATAATTCACAGAACACACACACACACACACATAAACATTATATATCTAATATAACTAATAAGTGAAATTAATGAATATGAAATGTAACATGAATGATATAATTTTGAATGATATTAAAACATGCATTCTAATAGCAATTCATAAATATGAAATTGACTAATAGCTCGAATTCTAGAAGAACTCGGCCCTCCTCGGCCTCTAGAACTCTCTGCAGAATATAAATAAAATAAAATTAAGAACAATATAGTTATTTCCTATAACTCAAAGAATTCTAGATTTCTAACAAAAGAATTCCCATTAAATATACTATTCCGATTATCCTAACATATTCACAATATAATAATCCTAAACTCGATATCACATTTTACGAGAAACTTCTACAAAAAATTTAGCAGAATTTTCACTGTAAAATGAACATCTCTCCACTGAAGTGGAGCCCATCATGCATAAAAACAACACTTCTATAATCGCATCCAATTTTCGGGTCTACCAAGTTACCCGAACTTAGCAAACACAACAGTTTTAGCACCAACCAGCATCATCCATATTTATGTATATTATCGAACTTATTGTACCACTTTATCTATCAATTTATACTTATTTAAAGTCCAAACAGTCCTTAATAGTCCGTAATTACAGTATCTTGTTATACGGTCTAAACAGTCCTAATATTCAATTAATTAATCCGATTATTAAAATCATCTAAAACAAATCCAATTCGAGTTAATTGTAACATATATAAAATGCTTATAACATATAAAACATCCAAACAATTAAATTAGATGCGTAGCACGTCGTTCATGGAATTCCATAAATCGGTAATTCAATTCCGAGATTTTTAATTTACAAACTATACATAATATGCCTATTCGTTCTTTATTAAAGTTACTTAGAATAATTCTTGGGAATTTTTAAAGATATTTCGGGGCTTGTGGAGGTGGGACCCATAGCCACCGTAGAAGGTGCACGTGGGGTCCACTCTCCGCCGTCTGTGGTGGCCTACTTACCAAAACGTAGCACAACACCACCAGGGGGCTTCACTTGCCACCCACGCGCCTCCAGCAGTAACAAAACTCACGGATCGGGCTTCTAAAGTTCACGGCGTCGAGAAAGGAGAAAAGCTCCAACCACCATCTTCCGGCCCTCTTCAGCGTCATGGTCCACCACCAAAAGCTTTTCCAGGCAACAATCTACAACTCCATGTCCTTGGTTTGGCCAAACAATGGCCGAAAAATGGTAAACGGAGGAGGCCGGAGATCGTTGGAGGTTTCGAGGCTTATATCTCTAAAAATACTCAACCAAATTTAAAATTTCTTGTGTCAAATTGTAGAGGACATCAAGAGCTTTAATTTGATAGGTAGTGGGTAGAAAACGGTGACCTGAAACTCAAGATATCGCCGGTGAAAGGTTTCGGGCCACTGTTGCAATTCGAGCGAATTCCAGTGACTAAACAATAGTTTGTAGGGAAAGTTTTGTCTCACAATTTGGTCCTTGCCAGAAAATAGGGTATATATATAACTAAGTTTTAGGCTTTACAATCAGGTCCTTTTCTCCAATTAAAATTTATCCTTAACTCGGTTTTTCCTCAAATTTTAACCATGAGCTTTGGAATATATTTAACACGTTCAATCAAAATTTTAGCTTAAACTGACATCCATAACTACCCTTTTGAATTTTAGAGAATTAAATTTAATTAATTAATTCCCGAGTTAGAATTAATAAAAACATAAATTATGAGTATTACATTAGATGTTTTTGGTCCAAAAAATCATAAAATACAATTATAGTAAAATCTCTATACAACCATATCATTAGGATCTTAAAAGTTTTATTAATATAGAGAGTTCATAACTTAATAGAGTTTTATTTATAATTGAATCGTGTAAGTTATGATCAAAAGTGCTATTCTTTTATAGAGTTTATTTCAATGTAAAATATTCTTAGATAGAGGTTTTTTTTAGGGGACTATATAGAGGTTCTATTGCATATCAAATTTATATTTTTAACATACTTAGAGCATGAGCAATACACATGCTATTTTTTATGCTATATTTAGCATAAAAAATAACAAAATGATATTTTAGGATAGAATTTATATTTTGTCTCCAATGCGAAATACCAAGTAAAGATGTATAATTAGTTACTATGGTAATTATTTGAATTATTATGATAAGTTTTTAATTACTATGGTAATTTTTTAATTAATTAATTAATTTTTATTATTTTTATTATCTATCAACTTTTTCAACCATATTTTGACCATTTTGAGCAATAAAAATACAACTGACTAGAAAATCTTCTTATTTATTCGAAAAACTAGAAAAATCTTCATTAAATGTCAAATTTGGCACCAAGTATAACATACGCTAAATTTGGCACAGATTTTAACAGTACATTGGAGTCACGTTTTGTGATAGAATGCTAAATTTTAGCTATAACACCTCAATTTGACACTGCATTGGAGATGCTCTTATTGTTAAAGAAAACACAATATGCAAGTTTACCATACTTTACCATACACTTTAGTACTAATAAATCTAAGATAAATAAACTTTTAGCTCCATATATACTATTGTTAGGTGATATTTGTTATATGAATTTTATTTGATGAACATTTCATTTTATCATTTTTCATGCTTAACATCTTATAGGATAGTTTTTAATTTATAATATAATTAAACTTATACAAAATTAACTTCTCTTGTATGTGATTACTAATATTTATGGATTTACATAGGAAGTTGCTCAATCAATAAGTAATTATTTTATCAAATTTTTAACTAAAAATTCTAATTATAACAAATATTTTTAATTTTAAGTTTCATGAAACAAATTGATAACAAATAGAATAAGGTACAAAACACCCCTACATGTTTGATTTAATTAATAAATAATAAAAATATTTTCTCAGAAAACAATTTTTTTATTTAGTA
>CANYLF014187127.1:0-10603 GCA_948193215.1 Bocquillonia castaneifolia
TAATTAAATCACCCCCTACTAGACTTCATCCCTCACTCTAGTAGGAAAATTAGTTACGATTCATCATAAGAACAATCAAACAATTAATTAAAAGCAATAAACAAATAAGAAACATAATGAAAATAAATTAAATTATAATAAACTTAGTCTCAATTGTTGATCACAAGCTTCAAATCTAAAAAGAAACAAACTTGAATTTCCACTTTAACCAAGAAAACTCCAAAGGAAAATAAACGTCAGAACTTTTCGGAAAAATTCTAAAAACTATGCTGGCTGCCCCTAATAGCTAAAAACAACTAGTTTATATAGTATAACAATTAACTAGACCTAAAAATACCCTAAAACCACTAAAAATCGGACTAAACCGCTCTAAAACCACCCAAAAACCATCAAGTTTGACCCAAAATTGGCCCTGAAGAGCGCAGAGGAGTACCAAAATGTCGCCCAGTCGGACCTGGGTGGTCCGGCCAGATAGGTCCGGCCAAAACATGCCTTTGCTGCCATTCTGGCTTGACCTGGCTCAATTCCGGCCGGACCTCAGAAACTTCGAAACACGATTTCTCCGTCGTTCGGACTTCGAATTCGCTCCGATTTGATCCTATTCGACCGTAAAACTGTAAATTACAATAATATAATAAAATAAGTGCTAATTAAACTCAAAATAGTGGAGAATTAGACTAAAAACCAATTGATGTAGATAGTTTAAAAACCGATTATCAAGCCTTTATGATGTATTGTAAATATATATAATTATTGTTTATTTTTAGTAATAAAATTGTTTTGAATTAAATTCATTTGTCCAATAATGTTAATACTATAATAAATTAAATTAATATGTTTTTAATTTTATTAAAAATAAACTGATAAAACATATTTTAAACAAATATAGAATTTAATTACAAAAATTTTTGATAATATTTTAATTATAATTTACTTAAAATAATTATATTATGAAGAACTTATAACATGTTCATTTTATATTCTCATCATTTCAAATTAATTGTCTTTTTGGATAATGGCATATCCTTTAAGAAAATGATTGGAAAAATTATTATAACTAATGCACCATCTACATGACCATTAAAACTAGAGAGTATGGAGAGAATTCCTAATCTTTGCAGAGAATACCAATGTTGCAAGTATATTTAAATTTGATGTTAAAACCCTAGCCGCCTCTCTTTTTCTCTCAAAAACAACTCATATTAATTCGCTTTCTTTGTTTTGGGACCATCGTCGACTTTTCTGATGATAAGCCCTTTTTACATCAATTTTATTTACTTTTAATAATAAATAAGGTATTTTTACCTGTGTTTAGGTTCATTCTCTCATTTTTTGAGAGTTTTGTTTTTATCCTCTTTGTGGGAGTTGTTTTTCTCCTCTTTGTGTGAGTTTTGTTATTTTGTTTTTCTTCTCTTTTTGTGGGACTGCAGTCTGATCTATTGATAGAAGATTATCATTGTTATACTATAGCACGTGATGTGGATCTCCGCCATTGAGAAAGATGCAGAATCATTAAAGAACTTACATGACAAAATTGAAGTCATGTCAATGTGTCATTAATAGTATAGATAAATTATTTTCTATTTATGTTTTAGATTATAAAATTATTTTCTTTTGTAGATGCTGTAAGGATGTTTATGAATGAAAATTTTTTGTTCTTCCTAAAAAAAAAACTATAGAGTATGAAAGAAAAAATACAACTTCCAATATAAAATAAATATAAGACAATTAAGAGTAAAAATAGGGAACAAACTTATATATATATAATGGTTCAAAATAAAAAAAAAAATTGTGTAAAAGGAGAATCAATTTGACAAAACATTAACATATAATAATTATCTTAGAATGAACATTCCAATGAAAGTGAACAACATATCCAAATGGTTAGACCACATAATGGCATGTTCTTCTTTCCTTTTCTTATTACGATAAGATTTTATTGGGTTCAATTTAAATTAAAGAATAGAACTCATTTACGAGTAAATTTTTATGTTTGGTATACTAAATTAAAAATATGAAATTCAATAATATTCAATAATATTTTTATTATATAATGTAGTTTTATTAATTTGTAACTTTCTTGAAATTAAGAATAATTTAATTTAATTATAACAAATTATGAGATTTAAATATTAAAATTCCAAATAAATATTAAGATTGAAAACAAATTAAATATTTACATATCTCATATAAACAAATTCAATAAAATTTATAAAATTTATCTACAGGTAAATAATTTAAGAAACGGGAGATTGAATTGTGTGGGTGTGAGGCTTGAGTACAAGGGTAAACAACGGCCTGTTCTATATGCTAAAGATGTAGAGAAGATTGAAGATCAATGCATGAATTATTATAAACTAGAAATGTTACCGCGCATTGCAGCGGGTTAATGTTTTTTATTTGTTAATTGACTAATAAAATATTTAAAAATATTTTATTGATTAAAGAAAGTATAAGAATAGTATCTAAATGTATATAATCATCTAAAATATGATGTTTGATATATCATGAATTATGACATATAGTTGAGCTTTATTTATATTTAAATACTTAAAATCTCAAAACTTGAAATAATATAAAAAAAATTAACTTTATAAAACTATAAATAATAGATTCTAAAATTTAAAATTATTAATCATAAAATCTAAAGCGTAAAAATTTAAATTTTAATATAATTGTGTAGCCATAAAAAGTTGATTATCAAATGTATGTTTTGCTTTTAAACTATTTTTTCTAAAAGAGGAAAATTCATGGATGAAAAAACAAAGGACAAATGAGAATGAAGAATCATGATTAAAATCATTGTAGATTTTTGTATATAGAAAATCAATATTTTTGGGGTTGAGAAGGCCATTTAAAGGTTTAGAGTTTTTAGGATTGGCCATCCGTTGTTTCTCATGAAAGATGATTCGTAATTAATGACTTCCCAATACCAAACTAAGAAGTGCAGAGAGCCCACATGTTTGATCGGTGTTAATATAATTAATTATATATACAATCACTGTTCGAAGTTTTGGTTGAGCTTTAATGTATTAGTATATATAATTATATATATATATATGAATACATTGGCCTTTATGGCTTATGGCAGGGACCCGATCCACGTATCAATTCAAAGGTTGGACCCGTGATCTTGGCACTATTAGACAGACCATCCAACGATCCACGTAGATTACTCGTATTTTTCTTTTTTTCCGAACAAATTACTTGTCTTCTTCAGTTTCACATGTAAAGGCAAATTTAATTCATTCATTCGTCAATATAAATTCAAAATGTTACTGCATGGTCATTTTAGTAATGATTGTTTAGTTACTGCTATATGACTTGTATTTATTTACATTTTACAACCACAAGCAAAGCATATACAAATACAAAACATGGAGATTCTATATTCTTGGCTTGGCTGGCATTTGAAGCCTCTAGGACAAGGCAGATAGATCAATATTCACGGGATAAAACCCAACGTTTTCTACCTTTTCCTCCATGCTTACATTTTCACATTTGTAATTGTCATCATCATTAGAGAGCCTTTAATTGCCTGCCCCACCTTTTACTTTTCTTTCTGATGCAATTTTGTTACTAGATCAACGACCAAAACTTGATTTCCCTTTGATCAACAAGAATCAATTGAAGTAACAGAAATTATTTTATTTACTAATTACTATATAGTAATTAGTTAGGAAGGACAAAAGTTAAATTATTTTGAATTAATAGCACTCACTCGCAGTAATTAATATAAGCATATTAGGCTCGCTCACATTATCAAGCAACCAATATGTGACGTTCATTTCACTTGCCTTTATTTTTGTTTTGTTTATTGTTTGCGTACTGCTACAAAACCATAAAAGTTCAACAATAACACAGGCACCTTGCCTTGCCTTTGCCACTCGATGGATCCATATATATTTATATTTATACCTTGTAGCTTGGCAAAATGAATGATCATTACTCTCAAATTACTATTACTCCGATCATGAATCACTCAGTCGAGTCTGACGTCCAATTCTCCGACTCCGATGGACCTTCCACAAATAACCAACACAGAGAAAACCTCCCCTTATTACTTCAGCCATCCTATGCAAGATCAAAATCCTTGCTCTTAGATGAACTCCGCCACTTCCGCATATGCTTGCAATGGTGCGGCCTCGATCACTCCTCTTGCCTGGGCAAACTCATTTCCTACTTTACTTTCATTTTCTTCACCATTTTTGTCCCCGTCGTCAGTTCCCTCTCCGTAGAGGTCCCATCCGAGGATTCTGCTGCTATATCTTTCAACATGCTTGTCCAGTTTCCTGAATCAGGCTTAGCTGTAATCGCTTTCTTCACTCTATCCCGTTTCTTTAGTAGGTATGGTCTTCGCCACCTCTTGTTCCTCAACGCCCTCCAAGATGACTCTTTGTTTGTTCAACGTGGCTACTCCAGGGAGCTTGATAAGGCTTTTCGTTACCTAGCCAGCATATTGCTTCCCTCCTTTTTCGTCCAACTTGCACATAAAATAATTTTCTTCTCCACAGCAAAGATAACTTTGCCTTACGTTCCTTGTGGTGTTCCTTTGAATTCTGTGATGTTCGTCCTCGTGTTGGCTTCTTGGGTTTATCGGACAGGCGTGTTCTTGTTGGTTTGCGTTCTGTTTCGTCTCACCTGCGAGCTTCAGATACTTAGATTTGAAGGTCTTCACAAGTTATTCGATGGATGTGAATCGGAGGCTGGTGTCATATTCGGAGAGCATCTTAGAATTAAGAAACAGTTGTCAGCTACCAGCCACAGATATCGGTTCTTCATCATTGCTTGTTCTGTTACTATTACCATTAGTCAACTTGGAGGATTGCTTCTGGTTCTGGCTTCTAAATCAGAAAAGAATTTCTTCAATTCTGGGGACCTTGTGGTAATTAATTTAATAATTACTAGTTGATTTTTAACACTTGTTTGTTGTATCAGATCAAATTAATTTCAGTTTGTGGGAGAATGAATGGATGCAGATTTGTTCAGTGGTTCAGCTAAGTGGCTTCTTCTTGTGCTTGTTGGGAGCAGCAAGAATCACACATAGAGCACAAGGCGTTGTATCCATAGCAACTAGATGGCATATGATGGTAACTTGTGCATCTGCCAGGTCAGACCAAGGGAAATGCCTCCTTGTTGATCCTGAGGCCAACGATGATTCATCAGATATTTTCGCTCCGAGTTTCCCTCAGGATCAGGATCCTTCTTCCTTCCAATTCCAAACCAGGCAGGCTTTTGGTAAGCTAGCTGTCCTAATTTTATTTAATTAAGCTAAAGCAAAAAGATCTCTTCTCTCTTATGATCTACCTGCACTGCAGTGGCATATTTGCAACACAACCATCGGGGAATCACTCTTTTCGGATTCGCACTTGATCGCGGATTGCTCCACACCCTCTTTGCATTTGAGTTCTCTTTGGTGCTGTGGATTCTGAGCAAAGTGGTAGTTTTATCTTAAGCAGAGCAGCAAACACACACGCGATCGCAAACTAACTTTTTATTATAAGTCTATCGATTGTGATGTTGATTCATACTCATAGTAGTAAAACCAGAAAGACTCCAAGCTAGCGGTGCATGTAAATTACAATTTTAAATGTACATGTACATGTTCATTTCCTTTTTCTTTTACTTTCTTTCAACTCCTGTATACATATATGATGATATTGCCTGGCTATGCAGAACAAGAATAATAGCCTTTTAATGAATAATACTGCAAAGATTTTATTCCCACTCCCACTATTTTATGCTGCTAAAATCGCAGAATGGCCAAGTCTAACACTGTTATCAGATCCATCTAATTTCTACAAAAAGATTAATCCAAATGTGGCACAGTTTTCCCAAACAAACTGTTTAACCGACACAAACTTCTCTTTGCTTTGCATATGAAAATTGAACAATTACTTGCTTTCCGCAACACTAGCCAAGCACTTGACTCCATGGCCCAATGGATAAGGCGCTGGTCTACGGAACCAGAGATTCTGGGTTCGATCCCCAGTGGAGTCGTCTTACATTCATTTACCTTTTTCTCCACTTCAAGGGGAAAAAAAGAAAAAGAAAAAAATCAGTTACACAATAACATAAAAAAAACTTTTTTTTAATAGCATCAAATTCTCATTAGTTAAGACTTAAGATAGCTACTAAACTTAGTTACTTTTTTTTAATAGCATCAAATTCTCATTAATTAAGACTTAAGATAGCTACTAAACTTAGTTAAGACTTAAGATAGCTACTAAACTGGAAGGGAAATGTTAACTACCATTTAACAACTGGTCACATTCTTGGACAAGATAGTAGAAAATTCATGGAGGTCTTACATTCATTTACCTTTTAAGTAGGGATGGGTAAAAAAACCGATCAAACTGATAACCAAACTAAAAATTGAAAAACTGAACTGTATTTTATGGTTAACCGGTCTAACAGTTTAGTTTTAGGTTCAATGTTTCTAAATTTTATGGTTAATGGTTTAGGTTTAGGGTTGATAGATTTAAAAACCAACGGTTAACCGGTTTATATATAATATATTTCATAATTGATATATATATATATAATAATAATAATTTGACAAGAGAAATGTTGTTTTCTGCATTTTTATTGTTGTCTTCTGCAGTTTTTTTAATGTTGTTTGCTGCTACTATTTTCAGCAGTTTTTTTTAGGGGTGGGCAAAAAAACCAGTGAAACCGATTAACTGAACCGAAACCGGAAAATAGAACCGTATTTTATGGTTAACCGGTCCATCAGTTTAGGTTTAGGTTCAAGATTTTGTTAGTTTATGGTTAATGATTTAGGTTTAGGGTCGATAGATAAAAAAACCGGCGATTAACGGTTAACCGGTTTATATATATAATATATTTTATAAATTAATATACATATTAATATATAATTCCTAAAAATAAAAATTCAGTTTCATGCATTGACTTATGTTTTTTATGTTGAAATATTTTATGTTAAAATTACTTTATATATATTTTTTAAATTGCTTCACATATTTTTATTTTTTTATGTATTACATACTTTATTTTTTATGGTTGAAAAATTAAAAAAAATAGTTAACCACTAATTTTTTTAGAAGAATCTACAACAGTTAAAAACCGAAAACCAAAAAATCAAACCGTATTTTATGGTTAACCGGCTTAGCGGTTAACTGATTTGAAATTTTAGGTTTAGGTTCACAATATTAAAAACCGAAATGTCATGAGCCGGTTAACCAGTCCATGCCCACCCCCGGTTTTTTTAGGCTTAAAACTGCTATTTTGTTGGTATTTTTTACAGTAAAAACTACATATTTATACAGGAAAAAACTGCATATTTTATAGAAAATAAAATTGTATATTGTAAGGTATAGCACTGCTTTTTTTTGCAGTAAAATTGTTGATTTATTATGCTTTACATTTATTTTTTATAGTTAAAAAAATGGAAAATAATGGAAAATTATAAAACGGTTAAAAACCAAAAACCGATAAACCAAACCATATTTTTATGATTAACCGGTTTAGAGGTTAACCGATTTACCGGTTTAGAGGTTAATAGATTTACCGGTTTAAGTTCATAATATTAAAAACAGATAAGTCATGAATCGGTTTTCTAATAGGGGTCATAGACCGGTTAGCCCTAACTTTAAGGGGAAAAAAAGAAAAAGAAAAAACTCAGTTCCACAATAACATTAAAAAAAAAAACTTTTTCTAATAGCATCAAATTCTCATTAGTTAAGACTTAAGATAGCTACTAAACATAGTTACTTTTTTTTAATAGCATCAAATTCTCATTAAGACTTAAGATAGCTACTAAACTTAGTTAAGACTTAAGATAGCTACTAAACTGGAAGGGGAATGTTAACTACCATTTAACAACTGGTCACGTTCTTGGACAAGATAGTAGGAAATTCATGGAGGATGTTTGCAACATCTCCGAGGTATGCAATAAGCTTATCCCCTTGAAGTCTTATGAAATCAGTTTGCAAGTCCCGATTCTTCAAATCACTGCTCCCAAATGCTGCTATCTCAGGAACATCGCCTTGAGCTATAGCCAGGATTGATTCTGCATTCCTACGTAGCTTCTCCACCATCATTTCTTCAGTGGCAGTTGTCTTCTTTTTACGTGTTCGAATAGTTTTTGACTTTTCTTCTACAAGACTCTTCTGAGGTTTAAAAGCACTGCCCCCAAATTTGCCCATCTCCTGAAGATTTCCTTCAACTACAGCATGGTTCGATTCCTCATTCCCGTGCAACTTCTCTGCCATCATCTGTACCGGTTCTTCTGTGCCAAATTTCTTCTTTTTACGTCCCCGAGTGCTTTTAGGCTTGTCTTCCACAAGACTCTTCTGAGGTTTGTCTTCAGCATGGATTTTCTCTTGATTTTCAACTTTGGAGGAGTCCTGAGACTGCTCTTGCATGTCACATTCCAGAGGTTCTTCCTCTTGATGGACTGTCTGAGGATTTTGCTCTGTGCAAGTTTGCTGAGGTTCCTCTCCAGCATCGATTTGCTGAGGTTCCTGTCCAGCATCGATTTTCCGAGGTTCCTCTCCAGCATCGATTTGCCGAGGTTCCTCTCCAGCATGGACTTCAAGAGGCTGTTCCTTTGTGTGGCAACTCTGAGACTTTTCTTCTGGCTGGACTTTCAGAGACTCTGGTTGATGTCTGTGTCTTTTGGACCCTGATAGAAAATAAAACAAATAAAGGCAAAATAAAACGACTGAAGTTAGTCTGACAGCAACAACCTATTGCGAACAGCTTCAGTGTTGTATTAAATGTTGAAGGTTCAATTACAATCATGAATGAAGCAAAATTGGAAATAGTTAACTCAACATGCAATATCAAATGGTTCGATGATAGGAGAGTGATGCTAAGCTAAGCTGTTTGCCAATCTCACGATTCTCCACCATAAGATCCTAAAATTTCAAGGTTTTTGATGTGATTTAATTTTTTTTCATCATAACACCAAAAAAGAATCTTATTGCTCTGACAAGCAAAAGAGACAAAACTCAGGAAGATTGCCTTGAATCACTCAAAAAAAGAAAACAAAGCAGCACCTATACTCAATGCACCTGATGAATAAAATGAATGAAAGAATCACTCTCTGTAATGTCACTATATCTATGCCCAATGAACATTTTAATCTTTTGCTACATACTAGTAACATTAACATTGAACTGATTAAAATCTTGTCATTACAGGTTGTCCAAATATAATAAGCAGTAGCAGCTAGGACCAGTCTCCTAAATTCTGCCAATTTACTCTTACTAGAAGCCTTTGCAGTACCAACTAATAAAACTGCTTCAGGAACCCATTATGTCAGTAATCATGGAAATATCCAGAAATTTCTTCCGATTTTCTTACCAACATCATGCTCATATATGCAGTGCTCTAGAGTTTCAACTTCCCCACCACATAAGAGAGAAATGTCGTTGTTCACACATCTCTACTTCTTAAGCTTGTGTTTAGTCTCTTTCAAGAATTAATCACAGAACCAAACTATCCTGCTCCAAGGGACCTCACTGTATTTAGCCCGAAGGCAGGGTGTTGGAAAATCTAGATTTATCCATCCAGAGAATACTGCTGAACAACATTCCAAGCTGCCATTGTATAAATGTCAAAAGGATCAGGTAAATGCGATTTAAATATTCTCATGGAGTTTATCAATATCACATCCCTACGAACAATTTGGAAAATAAAGTTTTGGCAAGCAAAGAACCATTGACTGCAACAATGAAGAAATACCAAAAAAGATGATGATGAAGATTAAAAAATAAAAATAAAAAGAAAGGTACCTAGTTTAGCAATAACATGGAGCAAATCAGCATCAGCTTCAGGATCAGAATCAGGGTCGGTATCAGGGTGGTCCTTTTGGGCCCTGACATAAACATCAATAGCCTTGAAGAGATCATACTCAAAATGGGGAGGAAGTTGGGAATTGGTTCTAGCAAGGGAATCCAAAAGCCAGTAGGAAGAAGACGAGGACTTGGAATCCCATTGCTTGATGCGGTTGTAGTCATCGAGCAAAGAGTTCCACTTGCTCTTGCACTGATTCGAAGTGCGAGAAACGTCCAAGGCTCGACAGTTCTGGACAATGATTTTCCATTTTTGATATGAAGACAGCGCTTTCAAACAATCGCCTTCCACGGCTGTTATCTCGTTCACTAGAATCAGTGATTCCTTTGTGTTCCAGTCTGGAGCTACCTGAGAACGGGTACGAGGAGGAGGAGCATTGTCTTCTTCCACATCCAGTACAATAATTTCTTCTTCCTTGTGTTTCTTCGGCTTTGGCCCTCTCTTTTTTCTTGGGCTTTCACTTGATCCTTCCATCATTCTCATTATTATTGTTATGGCCAGCAATGGAGTCAACTAGATCTGCATGCAAATTCAAATGCAAATATTTAGGAAATGAATTAATGGGTGTTCGTGAGAATTCAATAAATTACCAGTCAGAGCAGAATAATAGAGCGACGACTCTGTTGCTTTTTTACATATATGATATGATTATGATTATCATCTACCTTATCTAATGCCTTCCATCTTCTTCTTCTGCTATTGGTTTCTCAATTTCTCAGTGTTTCAGTTGCTATCTTCACTTCAGTTGAGATTTTTTTGGAGCTTTTCCTTTCTTTTCTTT
>CANYLF014187169.1:0-13630 GCA_948193215.1 Bocquillonia castaneifolia
AGTTCTATACCTTTACATCCTAGTGTTACTCCTACTCCACCATCTATTGAGAAACCTTCAACTCCTGAGCTTAAACCATTACCTTTTTATGGGGTTTAATGATACTTTACCATTGATAGTTAACTGTAGTTTAACAAATGAGCAAACCATGATGACTATTAAGTACATTAGAAAAAGGGCTTGAACTATAGGATATCAAATTTCTGACATTAAGGGAATTAGTCCTACTCTTTGCATGCATAAAATATTAATGAAAGATGATGCTAAGCCTAGGGCTGAAGCTTAAAGGCGCTTGAATGGTAATATGCAGGAAGTAGTTAGGAATGAAATGCTTAAATTGTTAGATGTAGGAATTATATATCCTATTTCTGATAGTAAGTGGGTTAGCCAAATTCAATGTGTTCCTAAGAAGGGTGGAATGCAAATGGTAGAAAATGAGAAGAGGGAACAAATTTCCACATGCTTGGTTGTGGGATGGAGAGTGTACATTGACTATAGGAAGCTAAATTCAGCTACTAGAAAGGATCATTTTCCATTACCTTTTATTGATAAAATGTTAGAACGTGTGTCTGGTCATGCTTATTATTGTTTCCTTGATGGTTTTTCTAGTTATTTGCAGATTCCTATTGACCCAAAGGATCAATATAAGACTACATTCACATGCCCTTATGGCACCTTTGCTTATAGAAGGATGCCATTCGGTTTGTGCAATGCCCCTGCCACCTTTCAAAGGTGTATGATGGCCATTTTCTCTGATTTTAGTGGGAAAATGGGTTGAGGTGTTTATGGATGACTTTACAGTTTTTGGAGACATCTTTGAGGAGTGTCTAGAAAATTTGGATAGGGTGTTGCAACGTTGTGAAGAGGCAAACCTAGTGTTAAATTGGGAAAAATGCCACTATATGGTCCAGGAAGGCATAGTTCTAGGCCATAAAATTTCATCCAAGGGGATTGAGGTAGATAGAGCTAAAGTGGAAGTAATTGAAAAACTTCCAATCCCATCTAGTGTGAAAGCTGTCTGGAGTTTCTCTAAAGATGTACTTTTTGTGTTTGATGATGGCTGTATAGATGCATTTAACAGGTTAAAGAAGGCTTTAGTAAGTGCGCCTATTATTATAACTCCAAATTGGTCTATGCCATTTGAGCTTATGTGTGATGCTAATGATTATGCTATAGGTGCCGTGCTTGGGCAAAGAAAGAATAAGTTGTTGCATGTGATTTCCTATGCTAGTAGGACATTAAATGATGCTCAAATTAATTATGCAACGAATGAAAAAGAGATGCTTGCTGTAGTTTATGCTTTTGATAAATTTAGGCCTTATTTGCTTGGTTCTAAAGTGACAGTTTATACTGACCATGCTGCAATCAAGTATTTGATGGCTAAAAAGGAATCAAAACCTAGGCTGATTCGTTGGGTTTTATTGCTACAGGAATTTGATATGGAAATCAAGGATAAAAAGGGGTTGGAAAACCTAGTAGCGGATCATCTCTCAAGGTTACAACTTGCTGATGATGTCAATAAAGGTGAGAAAGTGATTAATGAAAGGTTTCCCAATGAATCACTTATGGCGGTTGAGGTAAGTGTTCCTTGGTTTGCTGACATTGTGAATTATTTGGTATGTGGCATATTACCTTATGATATGAGCTACCAATAAAACAAGAGGTTCAAGCATGATTGTAATTTGGGATGAACCCTTTCTTTCTAAGTCTTATGGTGATAGCATTATTCGTAGATGTGTTCCTAATGATGAAATTGTTAATATTTTGAATCATTGCCATGGTATGCATTATGGTGGTCATTTTGGTACATCTAGGATAGTTGCCAGAGTCTTTGGCCTACAATGTTTAAAGATTGTAGAGACTTTGTTATGCATTGTGAACCATGTCAAAAGACTGGTAATATTTCTAAGTGGAATGAAATGCCTTTGAATAACATTTTAGAAATTGAGTTGTTTTATGTTTAGGGCATTGATTTCATGGGTCTGTTTCCATATTCGTATGGGAATAAATACATTTTAGTGGTTGTTGACTTTGTGTCAAAATGGGTGGAAGCTATTGCTTCACCTTATAATGATTCTAAAACTGTTATTAAGTTTTTGAAAAAGATTTTTACCACATTTGGAACACCTAGAGCTATAATTAGTGATGGTGGAAGTCATTTTTGAAATAAACCTTTTGAAGCATTGTTAGCTAAATATAGTGTTCATCACAAGGTAGCTACACCTTACCATCCACAAACGAGTGGACAGGTTGAGATTTCTAATAGGGAATTAAAGCAGATTTTAGAGAAAACTGTTGGAGCTTCTAGGAAAGATTGGTCTAAGAAGCTTGATAATGCATTATGGGCATATAGAATTGCATTTAAGACCCCTATTGGTATGTCGCCGTATAGATTAGTTTTTGGTAAGGCTTGTCATCTCCCTATTGAACTTGAGCATAAGGCATATTGGGCAATTAAGGCTTTGAACTTTGATCTTAAGTCCGCAGGTGAGAAAAGGTTATTACAGCTTGTTGAACTTGAGGAATTACGCTTTTAGTCCTATGAAAAGGCTAAATTATACAAGGAAAGGACTAAGGCATGGCATGATGCACGTATAAAGAGGAAAGAATTCCAACTGGGGCAACAAATATTGTTATATAATTCAAGGTTGAAATTGTTTCCAGGAAAACTTTGATCTAGATGGACGGGACCTTTCAAAGTTGTGCGTGTATTTCCTCATGGAGCGGTTGAACTAGAACATAGAGATGGACATCTATTTAAGGTCAATGCTCATCGATTGAAGCCTTATTATGGTGGTGAATTGAATGCTATAATGGCGGTTCATTACCTTAATTCAATTGAAGTTTAAAAGCATCACAAAGTCGAGCTAATGACTTTAAACAAGCGCTGATTGGGAGGCAACCCAATATTTTTATAGTTTTTGCATTTAATTTTGTGTGATTTTTAGTTTTTATTTAGTTATTTTTGGTCTAATCATCATTTTAGGCATCCAAATTAATTCAAAAATTCATTTTGCTACTGATTTAGGTTTCCAGATGGGTAACATGAGTTGGACATGGGTTACTTAACCCGTGTTGAGCTCATGTTGTCCAACTTAATTTTTTTTTTTAGATTTGGTTTAACTTCGAGATTGCTAACATGAGTATGACACGGGTTGTCTAAGTCATGTTGACCCCGTGTCACTTAATTGAAAAAAAAATTAACCTAAAGTTACTATTTCTCTCTCTCTCATCATGATTTTTCTCTATTTTCTTTTCTTTCTCTCACCACAGACCGCCATTTCCAGCCCTTTGAAGCTCTTCGATTGCCTTTTTTTGCCGTTCTCCGTCCATTTGATCTCGCTTTGATGAGATGTCAAGCACTCCTTGACGATATAGCAGAACTATGAGGCAAGGGAGAGACCCAACTCCTCTTCCTCCGCGATGTCAACAAACCCCGAGGACATCCCAATTGCCATTAATGAATCCCTAGCTCGTCTTCTCTGATGATAAGCACAGAGAAAGATTTTTGAAGGTTGAGGTAAGGGACATCGAACCCAATAGATGTTTGGATGAGGAATCCCTAGATTTGTTAGGAATTAAAAGTGAATTTTTTGGATATATAATGAAAAGTAATTTTTCCAAGATGCTTGCCATTAGAGAACCTACATATAAGGAGCTTTTTCTGGAATTTTACTCTACTTTTCATTGGAATAAAGATGTTATTGCTTATGATGTGCCTGGTACAGTGTCATTTAGGTTGGGAAACATTTTTCATTCTATGTCTTATAATCAGTTTGGGGTTTCTTTAGGAATGATGACAATTGAGGAGACATTGTCTGAGGATTTTCAAAAAAATTATTTGATTAAAATGCCCTTTTCTGTTAGTGCTGCTAGTGTTTGGGCCAGGATTAATTTTGAGAATGCAGGGACTTACAACAGTAGGCAGACTAAGAGCACCATGATAAAATCACATGCTATGTGTTATTTGCATCTTGTGCTGGCTTATTCTTTCTATAGTAGGAGAAATAACACTAGCGGGGTGCAAGAAAATGACTTGTTTAGTATATATTGCATGCTTGAGGATGTACCTTGCCATTTTGGTAGATGGTTTCCTGAGTACTTTGCAGATAAGCCAGCTAGGAGTAATGAGACATTATGTGGAGGGTCTTTTATCACTAAGTTAGCTAAGAATATGAAGGTGTTTGAGCAGAACCTTGCTTACTTGACAGAGCACTATGGGATGATTGAGCTGTCAGTTACTAATTTAATTAGGATGCAGATGATAAAGAGACAGGCTAATGGAACCCTTGTGTTTGTGTCTGAGGATAATAAGAAGAAGGAGAATGTGGGGCAGGGGGAGACTAGAGATCACCAGCCACAGCAGGATGAGGATAGGCCATTGCCCGAGGGAGATTTATTCTCTCATGATATTAATTCTCCTCCTAGGGGGGATGATTTTATGTTTGCCTCTGATGCTGAATTTTTCAGGCCTTTGAACCCTGAAAATGTAGGATTAAACATTGCTGGGAGTTCTAGGCAGCAGCCTGGTGGTGATGGGCAGCAATAGCAGCAAGCACAAGTAGAGGACTAGCAAGACAGAAAACCAACTGAGATGGAAATTCTGCAATCAGATGTATCTAGGTTGCATCGTAGGGTTTTAGAGTAAGGGTATCGTTTGGGATTGCTGGAGAATGTGGGGTACATTGCATATTGGACTATGCAATATATGCTAGATATTGGGAGGAAGCTTGGCGTACCTCCTCCGTATGCTCCTCCAGTTTGCTGTTTTAGTGACAATGCTCATCATAGGACTCATCGTACACACAGTTAGGCTGAGAATGTGGAAGTTGGGGGTGGTAATATGGAGACTGATGAAGCTGCCCAGTGATCATTTTCTTTCTTTTCTCTCACTATTTTCTGTTTTTCTATGTTTTATGTTCTTTTTGTACATTTTGGATGACTGTTTATATGATGATTAGTATTGTTAGGATGTTTGGAATTTTCTTAGGATGTTTTAGATGGGTTGTTTATTTTTATTTAGGTTGTTATATATATATATATATATATATATATATATATATATATGGGAGATTACTCGTTTTATGTTTCTTTATGCTAATGTGTATTTGTGTTTCGTTTGATTTCTATTGAATTTGAGCGCGGTTCTTGGTAAGTGCGTTCTTGACAGCCTTAGGAATTGCGATTCAGGGAAGTTTTTTTTTCTTTTCTTTTATTTTCCCCTTTTGTTTCAGTTTTTTATTTACATTGAGGGCGATATAAATTTTAGGTGTGGGGGAGGGGGATAAAATTGAATTGAGTTGGAAACTATGTGCATATTGAATATATTTATGTTAATTGGCAATTTTTAGGTTCAATTTTTATTCAATTGTTATTTTCTCAACTTAATCAGCTGTTATAAGTGTAGTTTAAGCTATTTCTTGGCTATTTTTGCCCTTGTTTTATGTTAATTTTGTTTTTAGGTTGCAACATGGGTTATAACAAGATTTACCTGCCCATGTTGAACCAGTGTTGAGCACTTTTTAAATTTTCAGCAAAGTAACATGGTTTAGACATGGGTTATCTAACCCATGTCGACCTCATGTTGATGTTTTTAAAAAAAAAATCATTGTTTTAAAAATTGTTTTTCATAAATTTTCTTTTTAAATTGTTTTGGTTTTTATTAAATTCTCATTATTTTTGTTTACTTAATCTATCCCTTTATTCACTTAAAAATTGAATTTGCATAGCCCAATATACATAACCAATTTTTGTGAGGATTTGAGCTAAATTTGAGCATTAATCATATAAATGCCCCTTATTTTTCTTGTTGTGTGTATTATTCCAACATAATTAGTGCATTCTTTTAGAACTTGCCTAGTTATACATCTTAAGATCACATTTCATGAACTTATTGCATTAAAGTGATTTAGGCACATTTAGATTAACCATTCTTTCATTAATACCCTTTATTTTAAAAAGCCTACCCATTTTACCTTTTAGGATTAACCAATTTTGAGCCTTAACCTTTTGTTGTTAATTACTAACCTTTATTGTTTTACCCATTTTCCCATTTTCTTGATACCCTATGTTTTGCACCTTGTTTTTAGTAGTAGTAAAGTTTCATATGTTATTCTAAATGGACTTCATCATTGGCATTTAATTGGAGATTGGCTTGTTTGAGAAAAAAAAAAGGGAAGAGAAGAAAAAAAAATTAAAAAAAAATAAAAAGAGAAGAGAAAATTTGAGAAAAAAAATGATAAAAAAAGTGAATAAATGTTGTGGAATTTTGAATTGCATTTTCTTAAAGCAAGATGGAGCATAAAATGCACTTGCTATGCAATATTAAAATTGTTTGTTTATTGGATGATGTGAGTAGCCAATTAATTTTTATGGTGATGAATTTCCATGGTTTTATTGTTAATTTGAATCTTTACTACTAATCTCATTATTTTTAACACCTAAATAGCTTTTATCCTACCTCTACCTTAGCCCCATTAGAACCTTGATTAAGACCTATTGATTTTTGCATTAAGTTCAATTTGATAAGTGGTTGAGAGATGATTTATTTGCAAGCATATGATAAGATCCTAATTATATTGTGATTGAGTGAATTTCTTTGAAAAATACCTTAAACACTTGGTGTGTGAATTGAGTGAAATCTTTTAAGTGAGGGTATTTGGGTTATTGCAAT
Source organism: Bocquillonia castaneifolia (assembly GCA_948193215.1). Classification (NCBI taxonomy): domain Eukaryota; kingdom Viridiplantae; phylum Streptophyta; class Magnoliopsida; order Malpighiales; family Euphorbiaceae; genus Bocquillonia; species Bocquillonia castaneifolia. The sequence goes on from CANYLF014187169.1 coordinate 6,674, forward strand.
TTTCTATTATTTAGGTGATGATTTGCATTGATTTTGTTTAAGCATTAATAATGAGGATTCAATAGTTAAAATTTCTTTTAAGTATAACATTGTTTTTGGAAGGTTTTTTTTTAAAAAAATTTGTTTTGTAACGGTTTTGGGCAAAATAGTTAAGTTGTTGTTTATATCATTTATAATAGTTGGTTCGCTTGAGGACAATCTAACATTTAAGTGTGGGGGAATTTGATATGGGTTAATTATATATATATATTATAATCAAAATCCTTTATATTTAATGTCATTTTGCCTTAAGAATAATTGATTTTGCTGTTTATTTGTCTATTAGGTCGAATTATGAACTTCAGTTGAAAATCAAAGAATAAGGAGTAAAAAAATGCTTAACATAGGTTGTAACATGGGATAGCCAGGTATGTCCTGGTCATGTCGAGGTTATGTCGAATTCATGTTGCAGTCATGTTGACGACCAGACCTGATGGTGAGATGAAAACACGCGCAGACTCGGAAAAGACGTGACATGGGCATGACACGGGTTAGCTAACCCGTGTTGTGGTCGCATTGCAAGGAAAATAGCTAAAAATAAAGAGATCAGCCCTAATCCGAATTTAGGCATAAAAGTGGTATATATAAACAATAAATTTTAGCAGAAAAACAACAGAATTCTCTCTCTCAAAACAAAAACACATTAATTCTTTTCATTCAAGCAAGATTAGAAGTGGAAGATTCAAGATCCAAGATTCAAGATCTCAAGATTTCCAAAATAGTTTTTATTTTCTTTTATCATGTCTCTTCTTCCTTATGATTTTTGTTTGTTTATTCTTCCCCCATTCACCATGAACTGATATATTCTTTCAAGTATATGATGATGTAGTTGATGTAAACCCTATTTAATTTAATTCAAGTTTTCTCCAAAATTTATGAATTTTGTTGATTTACTTTAATGCTTGATTAATTTTCTGGCCAATTATTTTTCATGAATTGAGATTATATAATTTCTTCAGAAGTAGAATTATATAAGAGCTCCAATTAACAAAACCAAAGATTATTAACTTGAAGAGGAATATTGGGTTGATAAGCTTAGGGCATTTAGAGTTGCAATCCACAATTTTGCTGATTAATTATTTTTCAAAAATTAATTGCTTCGGAAGATGAGTTATTTAGAGGGTTTAATTAATTAATAAAATCAGACTTATAAGTCTAGGAATAGATTATAAGCAATTTACCTAGTTTCATAAATAGAAAACTCGATTAGATTAAATAGGGGGAAAATCAATGAAATTTGCCTATACTTGAGCTTAGTAACATTGATTTAATCCTTTAGAATTTATTAGTCTTTAGTTTAATTAGTTTAACTCAGTCTTATTTCTCCAATAATTATATACTTTATTTGATTTAATTAAGCCATAATAATAAAAATTACAATTAATTCTGAGTCTCTAAGGGAACGATACTTGACTTATTACTTTATTACTTGTTTGATTGTGTATACTTGCACAGCCCGCATCACTTTGCTCAGCCCGCATCACTTTGCTAGAAAAGAAACCTTTGGCCATTACCCATTTTATACTTAAACAGGTTCAGTAATAATGGTCTGAGCTTCAATAGACCTTTCTAGATCCAACTTGCCTTAGGTGAGGCTTCAACATACTAGAAGCTTTTACCCTTCAATCTGTTTTCCCTAATCCACCTGAACCACAGAGTTTGAGAACCTTGTAAAAGATTCTAGACTAATTTACACAAGGCTGCCTTGTTATAAAGATGAACAGGTTTAAAACCAAGTCCTCCCTCCCTCTTTATTCTACATACATGATTCCAGGAAACTAAACTCTTTGTATGGTTCACAGCAATTCTAGTCCATAGAAAATTCTTACAAATTCTCTCTATGATCTGAGTAACAAATTTAGAAGTGATGATTACTGAAGCCCAATACACATGGAAGCTCATCAGGATTGATTGAATAAGTTGCTGTCTCTCAGCATAGGATAAATGCCTATTAGTCCACTGGCTCATTCTAGCTGACACTTTCCCAATCAGATCCTTACAATCTTCAGCCCTGAGCCGTTGAGTAATTAAAGGACTTCCCAGGTATCTAACAGGGAGAATTCATTCCTAGAATTGAGTGGTAGCCAACAGCCTTTGCTTCAATTGAGATGATGCACCTGAACAAAACAAATAACTTTTTGAAGCATTAACTTGAAGCCATGCTACTTCTATTAAATGCTGTATGATAGGCTCCTGCAAGTGCATGGGGTCTATCGTAGTAATAAACTCGGAGTACGAGGTCGAATCTACAGGGATAATTGTTTTAACTACTTTTCAATTAAGTTTACAAACAAATAATTAAAATAAAATGAATAACCTTGATTTGATTTTGAAAACTAAATTAACAAGAAAATAAATTAACAATTAAAAAGCAATTAATTCGATAAACAACCACAATAAAACAAACACTAGAGTTCAGAAATTCATCTAGAAGGGTAATTCAATTATCAATCAAATTCATTTAAGCAAGACTTTACCAAAGTATTTTAATCCTTTCCCAAGGCAGAAAAACATATTCAATTGAACCAATTATGCTGCTCTTTCGATGCACACCGATTAAAAACAATCAAACCCATTAAACAAAATCTTTAAATCAAGTTTAGGTTAATTACCGTTTTCGTATTAACGTCTAAACAAGTTCAATTTCCAAATCGGGTTTATTTCAACCCATCCATTGAACGATAAATCTAACAAGCATACATCTAGGTGATCAGTCAAGAAATATGTGCCTTAAGCTCTTGAAAATCAATTTAAATGAAGAAAACAAGAAAAACTATTATTAAAATAGTAAATCAATTATTGATAATCAAACCACCCCCTACTAGATTACATCCATCCTTATAGTAAGAGAATTAATTCCAAAACATAATAAAAACTAACAAACAAACAATAACAAAAACCATAGACATAGTTAAAAGATAGATAGATTCAAGGAAAGGAAAACTTAGTTTTGAAAGAAGAAATAAAGCCAATCTCCTTCAATCCTTGCAAACCAATATTGAATCCTTGAACAATGGTGTTTTCTAAGTGTTTTGAATGTTTTCTAAGCAAAATAAAACAAACCAAAGTTGTGGCTAAGAGTTATGAGGGTTGTATATATAGTGTTCCTCCAAAAATACCCTAAAAAACCCTAAAAATCACTAAAAGTCAGCCAAAAATCAGTTTTCATGTGTACGAACCGGACTTGGGTGTTTGCTCCGGTTGAGGTCCGGTTTAGTACTGTTTCCCTTGGGTAAACCTTGCCAATTTTTGCCTCCAGCGATCCAGTAGATGGACTAACTTACGAAGGGCATATGTTTGTCATCTGAACTCCAAATTGAGAAATTTTTGAGCCTAAACTCAAGCTCAAGAAGTATGCTTTAATTTATATGTTTTGAAGTTTTTCTAAGTTTTTCTAATTCCATCGTTTTATTGTCCAAAATTCTCTTGACATTTCAGTGCTACATTTGAGACAGCTTTCGAAATACTTCCTGGATTTTAGCTTGCATCTCCTTCGTTCTAGCAACAATTGAGCTGATTCTTTTTGAAAATGAAAGTAAATTCAATCCACTTATGATATGGAGCTTTTTATATAAAAAATCTTTCCACCTTTAATGCTCCAAGCTCCCAAAGTTGGCCGATTTGCAAAACCGCAATCTAGCTCCTTTAAGCTCTAAACCTCAAATGTTGTCTTTAGCTTCTAAACCTTTAAAGCACCATACCTACAATGATTTCACACCAAAACAAGTAAAAATCACCTTTGAAAACATAATTATCATGAATAAATTAAATTGACACTTGTATGATGCAAAGATAAAGGAATTACACAATTTATGCTCTAAATGAACTCAAGTTCCCCTAATATTATAAGTTAATAATAAATAACAAATTAAATGCTAAAAACCACTCAAATTTATAAGAATGGAATTAACAACCACTAAAACATTTAGAATAAAACCCGGTTATCAAATTCCCCCACACTTGAGCTTTGCTTGTCCTCAAGCAAATTGAATCAACACTTAAAATCATTGAATCCATGTGTACTTCCAAAAAAAAATCACTACCCATTTTCAACCAATTCTTAAAGAAATTCAACAAGAAGCAAAGCTATTGGAACAACTTCCTAAACCCATTCCCCCACACTTAAGCTTTTGCTTGTCCTCATGCAAATTAAATCAAAACTTATAATCATTGAATTAAGCTCAAAACCATTACAAAAAAGAAACTCGCATTATGAAAACAATTACCTCATCCAAAATAATTGCAAATAACTCAAATCAAAGGTAATGTTAAAAATCAAGCTTTCTAAAACCAAATCCAAATGAAACCAATTAATTTGCAGTTTCAAGACAACACCTTAAACTTAACACTCTTACAATATCTCACAATAACTCTCTAGTGTTTAGGGATAAAAGTGTTTACACTCAACAATCATTGCAAGGAAGAAATTCAAGCATAAGCTTGCCCCATAATCAAGAGTCCTCCACTAAAATTATTGAAAATACAAATCAAAGGGTCTTCAATTAGTTGTAATGTGGATTAGGAAAGGTGGGATTTATAAAGGAATAGGAATCCGGGCTAGAAGTGCATTTAACTCAAATAGATAATTTGTGAAGTAACAAAATTTAATTCAAAAACATGAGTAATTCCAAAGATATAACTTTCAAATGCTTTATTGCCAAAACCTTTCTTTATGCTCAAATTCCATTTTAAGTTCTTTTGAACTTAGCTTTTCAATTCAAATCTTTTCATTCTTTTTTTTTTACATTTTCTTTTTTCACTTGAGCGCATTTAAAACATTTTTACACCTTTGGCCATTAGTTAAAGGAATACTCAACTCAAATTCTCACTTCACAAATCAAATCAACACATAAGAGTTATAGAAAATGCACTTAAGGGTTTGAACAAGGGAAGATGCAAGAATGTCTCAATTTAGCTTTTAAATTTGTGGCAAAGTAATCAAACAAGGAAAAAGAATTAAGGCTCAAACGTGACTTACTAATGGTAAACAAGGTGGTTTATTTGGCCAATAGGTTAAACCTAATTGCCCTTATCACTTTCATATTTCCAAAAAATCAGGTGAATTCCAAATGCATACCAAGGCAAGTTCTAATGAATTCTCACCATGCAAGATTCACTCAACAACAAAAATAGGAGCATGCACAAGATATATGCTCAATGAAGCTAAAAAACTCACGAGGGTTAAGTAAAATGTTGAGAATTTAGCATATAATCGAAACTCACAATCAATTAATCACATTAAAACTTGGAAATGGAAAGCTCAAAGTTTAATACTAACTTCAACCAAGCAATTGTCCAAAACTTTGAACCAAATAATTATCATCACATTTAAAGCACCAATTGCAACAATTTTGAACAATTAATTCAATTGAAATAAGTTTCGACTCAATATGCTTAATCACAAACATAAAGCAAAACAAAACACAATTAAGACTAAGAAAATTTGAAAAATTTAACCACAAAATTAAAAGTAGCCAATAATTCCCTCCTCTACTCTTGAATGAAACAATGTCTTCACTAACAAAACTTAAAAGTAAAAGGGGGTACGGAAACTTCCCTAAATAGAAGCCGCATCAAATCACCGAACCAAGAGTCGGTGTCCAAGAAAAGAAAGCCTAAAAACAAAAGAAAACACCACAAAAGAAATTTAAGAAAATCCTAGAAAATAAAAAAATGAAAAATAAAACAAAAACGTTGGGTTGCCTCCCAACAAGCACTTAATTTAACGTCTTTAGCTAGACGTACTTCCCTTTTTATTAAGGGTACAACCGAACATGCAGAAGTGTTCTTGGAAGCATCTTCCGTTGCTTCTCCCTTGTAGACTCCCTTATGCCTAGATAGTAAAAAGCATATTCCATAAAAACAATCTTTGGTTTAATGATGACTTCAAGAATGTATGATTCTTTTTGTGGGTTCTCAAACAATATACTCTCTATCACAAGATCTTCATGAATGATGGTGATGGGTGGAGGCACATATACTTCACTTGAATTCTCAATGCTAATTTCACCTCTGTCTCCCTCATCCTCAAGAATTCCACAAGTTTCCTTATGAACATGAAAGTTGGATTCCTGTAAATCCTCTTCCTTATCAATATCTTGAAATTGGTGTTGAACTCCAAGGACTTGCTCATCATCCTCTTCCATGGGCTCAATGTCTATTCCATTACATACTTTACAATTCCAAGGAGAATGTGTTTGTTGAAATTCATACTCATCATCCACATTCCTGAAGAATGTGTTGCTACCATTCTTAAGAACTTTCTCTTATTCATTTATTGCCCATCTTATTTTATCCTCACATTCGTCCATCTTTCGAATGGATTCTTCAACTAATGTTGGCTTTTGACCATACACTTCATTTAACCGTGCTACGAGACGTTGCAAACCATTAAGTAGAAAAGAATATTTTTCTTGGTATTGAGTGAAGCTATTGCCATACATGAATTTATAGTCATTCTTCCAAGAAGAATAGAACCATCCACTCAAATTATGGTTATAAGTGAATTGAGGTTGTGGAGATGTAAAGTTAATCGAGCATCTACACCAACGACGTCCCGCTCCACACCTATTACAAATCTGGAAAAATTGAGGTTGTGGAGGTGCATAGTTGATTGAGCATTCACTCGAATGGTGATTTCCTCTACACCAATTGCACAACCGAAAAGAAAATTGAGGAGAATTAAATTGTGCATGTCCATCATCATACAAAGAATCTTGTGCACTATAACTAAAAAATTGGTTAGCATATTCATCATCATTCATAATGAATTACTAAAAAAAAACACACTTAACCAAAACAAAAAAATCACAAAAACTAAATTAAAAGAAAAAATAATTATTCATAATGAATTGCTAACCAAAGAAAAAAAATTAAAACACATAAAAATCAAGAAAAAAAATTACAAAATTTTTTCTT
>CANYLF014190325.1:0-18658 GCA_948193215.1 Bocquillonia castaneifolia
CCAAAATGTTTCATTTTTTATTTTTAAATTTAAATTTGAATGAATTTGAAAATACTTTAAGTTTATAGACTAAAATGCACTTTTATTTTATTAAATGAACCTTTTAATTTGTGAATTAATAGCTAAAAGTGTGTAAAACGAGTTTTTAGTATACTAATTTTAAAACATAGGGGGTAATAATATAATATTGAAAATGTAGGGAGGATAGTAGTGGAATACATCAAAACATAGGGGGTAATAGTAGTTTACCCTTTAAGTAATTAAAAATTATCATACCGAGTATTTTATAATACACACAAGACATTATCGAGCAAATATTCCATTCAAATTTAATAATTTTCTTGTTTAAAATATGCATAATAATTGAGTCGCATCAAGATCAAAACATAATCTTTTAACAATTAACAAGTTCAAATATAAACAATAAAAAAATAAATTTAATCAAATTAGACTAAGTTACAAGCCTCAAATTGTTTACTATACCAACCACTGATTTAAAAACCAAACCGGACTGGACTGGCCGGTCAGACTGGTGACTAGTCCGGTCCGAAAAACACTAAAAACCGGATTTTAAGGTTGAATCGGATTTGATCGGTTTTGACCAGTTTCTGACCGGTTCTGAACCGATTGAACCGGTTAGACCGATCTACATATAAAAAAATTCAAAAAAATTAAAAATAAAAATAAAAATTACCTTATATCCCTAAACCTGTTGACCTTGAACCGCTGGGCTCACCAGTTCAGTCTCCTATTTGGTTTTTAAAACACTGATACCAACTAAAAAAATGTTAACTCTACCAATTATTGTATGAAACATTGCAGGAAACAAGTATCGAATGAAATACTAAAAAAACAATAAAAAGAATATTAGCACATGGCCAACTTACATTTGCTAAAACCCAAGGAAAAATCTCTGTTTACAAGCCCTAATTTTTTTTTTAACTTTTTTTAGTTTTAAACTCGTTAATTGTTTTTGTATGTAGGCTCTCTAACTTTGTAGATTTAATAAGTTTACAATAATAATAATACTAGCCGAGCACCGAGCACCTGTACTTTGGTAAAAGAAACATTATAAATATTAAAATCTAAAAATTTATTATAATATTTAAATTAAAAAATTTTATCAAGAATTATGTCACACTATATATGAGCATTAAATCTTGAAGTATTCGAATATAGACACACCGTATATAATAAAAGGCTAACAACTATTTTGTCCAGTAAGAATTATGAAAACTTTATCAAAAATTTAATTAACATTTTGTAATTGATGAATATCTAATACTCCTTTCTTGTACATGTTACGTTCTCCATGTAAATTTCAAGAACATAAACCTAAAAAATAATAAAATTGCGTAAAAGAATGTGTAATAAAAAAATAAAAAGGAGATTTTTCTATTAAAAAAAAGAAAAGTAAAACCTTACCTCTATAAAAATTGAATAAAAAAATTATATTACATTAAAAGAAACTCATACCTTATTTAAACTTTTTAATGATGTGTAGGTCTATATATATAATTTAATTTAACTCATTAGAGTTTTTTTTAGAAAATAACTCATTAGAGTTTGATTTGAATTGTTATACCTAATCACAATTGAAAGGGATATTTATTTATTATAATTATAATAAATTAGTAAATATAGTTCTAATTACATTTGGAAAAATGATATATTTTCAATTACTATTTAAATTAGTGAGAAATTTCACGTGGTGTTACTCTAACACCATACTAATTCTACGTGGCGCAACGAGTGCTTAGAGAACCTTCTTTCAATTTCTGAATTATAATATTATTATAATAGATAATAATAAAATTTTGTAATGTTTTGAAAATAAATAGTAAATTTGCAATTAAAATTATTTTATTTTTTTAATTATTTAAGATATTAATTTATTTTTTTAAAAAAATCATATGTGTGCGTTTTAATGAGAAAGGAGATTGACAAATTAAATATTTGTTAACAATAACATGTACTAACTGATAAATAGGGCTGTGCAAAATCAAACCGGATTGAACCGATTTATGAAATTTGGTTCGGTTTGTTTAGTTAATCGGTTTGGTTTGATTTTCATTTTTTTAAAAATTGATTTTCGGTTTTTGATTCGGTTTCTATGTTTAAAAAACCAAACCACCCGAATAACCAAAATTATTTAATTTAATAGTTTATTTTTTTTATTTACATATATATATTTTTATATATTTTCATACATTTTTATATATTTTTTATTTTTATAAATATATTTAATGATTTTATTTATTAAATTATTGTATTAAAATATAGTAAATATTTATGAAAAAATTAAAAAAATAAAATAATAAAATAAAAACCAACTGAACCGAACCGCTTTAGTTTATTTAATTTTTGGTTTAGGGGTTAGTTCGGTGCGGTTTGGTTCTAAGTTTGGACCCAAAAAACCAATCTGTTTGGTCTGGCTTAAGCCGAACCGAACCGAACAGCCTGTTTGCACATCCCTATTGAGAAAAGAGGCTAAACACTGAAATGCGGTTAAAGTGCCGTTAATAATTGATTTATCAATGCAATTAAAAAGTTTTAGAGGAAAATTTTATTTATATATTATAATTTATATGTATTTCTTGATTATAGTCAAATCTACTTGTTTGTTACATGTTGTATTATTTAAATATTATTAATAAAATGCCTTATTTTATTTCAAAAAATATAGAAAATATAATTTTAATGGCCTAATTTAAAAAAAATTAAAAGATTATAATTATATATGGATTTCACCAAAATGCAATCGCATGCCATTAAAAAAAGCTAAAAGTATTTTTCTTTTAGTAAAGAAAAAATGAAAAAGAAAAGAAAAGGAGTTGATTGACATCAAAAATTCCAAATCCTTGCCATATTTAGGTAGGTCCCACAAACTCCTAACTAAGGGAGGTGACCTGACCTTGCGTGACACTTTAACATCTCCTATTTCAACGCCCCTTCCTCTCCTTATTCTATCAGTACCGGTCTACATTCATTAACACACACAGACACCAAAAAAATCTCTCCATATACACACACATTACACCCACATCCACCATTACTATTCTAATCAAACAATCAATGGCTTCTCTGAGTTTAAAGTTCGTTGCTTTCTTGCTTTTATCATCTGGGTTTCTCTCCTTTCTTTCATTAGCGTTTGATGAAAGTTCCATTATCGAATACAACATCAGACATGGCACAAAGGGTCCTTTGTTAAGGACCGAGTCTCAGATGAGAAGAATGTATGAGTTATGGCTTGTTAGACATAGAAAAAATTATAATGGTTTAGATGGTGAAAAAGAAAAAAGATTTGAGATTTTTAAGGATAATCTTAGATTTATTGATGAACATAACTCTGTTGATAGAAGTTATAAAGTGGGTCTTAATCGTTTTGCTGATTTAACTAATCAAGAGTATAAAAATATGTTCTTGGGCACTACTAATAAGGCTGGTGGTAGATTGTTGGGTGCGAGAAGTGATAGGTATTTGTTTAAAGATGGCGGCGATCATGATTTGCCTGATAAGGTTGATTGGAGGGAGAAAGGTGCTGTTGGTCCTGTCAAGGATCAAGGACAGTGTGGTAAGTTTTATTTTTTATTTATTTAATTTTTTTGCAATAAAGTTTGGATTATTATTATTATTTTTGGTTTTGGTTTTGGTTTTGTGTTGTTGAGATTTTTAACGTGGGACCAGGAAACAAGTTTTTTCTGATGTTTTTAGTGCGGTTGCCTGATTGATAGGGAGTTTGTTTGACCAAAAAACTATCATCATCATGATCTCCTTTTTATTTGGTATTTTTGATATGTTTGTTTGCTGATTTTCTTGTTTATAAAGTTTCATGGTGGGTTTCCTTTACAGCGACAGTTTTTTCTTCTAAAGGATTGAATATTAATGATATAATCTGAATAAATTGATTGTTTTGGGTATAAAGCTGTTAGCTTTGATTGTTTTTGTTTTGGTTATTGGTTGCTGTGTTGTTGTTGGCTTATAAAATATTGTGAAAATAGAGAGTTGGATTTGTTTTTAGCTTTGTGGTTAGAGTTGAATCTGGGATTTGGATTGTTTGGCTAAATTTGATGAAATCAAACCATTTCTTGGACCTTTTTGACTTGCTTAATTTTGTTATTTTCTGAAAAAAAAAAAAAAAAGAAAGCGCAATCTTGTACAAAGTTATAAATTGGACCTCCTTAATCCTAATTGGGGTTATTGTTTTCTTGATGAAGGGAGTTGCTGGGCTTTCTCAACTGTTGGTGCAGTCGAAGGTATAAACCAGATTGTTACTGGTGAGTATATTTCTCTGTCTGAGCAGGAATTGGTAGATTGTGACAAATCATACAATCAGGGATGCAATGGAGGTCTCATGGACTATGCCTTTGAATTCATTATCAATAATGGTGGCATTGATACTGAAGAAGATTATCCCTACAAAGCTTCTGATAACCTGTGCGATCCAAACAGGGTACTTGCCTTATCAAATCATTGAACTTTTTGTATAATCAGATTGATTTTATTCAATGTACTGACTTTATATTCTTGCATCTTATAGAAAAATGCGAAGGTAGTTACTATTGATGGATATGAAGATGTTCCTGAAAATGATGAGAAGTCCTTGAAAAAGGCTGTGGCAAATCAACCTGTTAGTGTTGCCATTGAAGCTGGAGGCAGGGCTTTCCAACTCTACCAATCGGTAATTTCTCAATACTTGCCTCTTGGAATGTTCTGTCGTGCAACAGATTAAACATCTTTAACTTTTATGCGTATATTAAGTTTTGCCAGTACTACGTGCCATCTTTTTATGTCAATTGGCTGGAGTGTAGTCTGTAGATCTTAACTGCAGCAATTGAACTCGTTATTCTTTGCCTCTTCTCTCCTTTAGGCCTTTTTTTTTTAATCTAGGACAACAAGCCTTATACGTTATAAAATTGTCGTCACCAATCAAATACTGAACTTTTCATGCCCATTGATGTTGTTGATTTTGGTTTTTCCTGCCTTAAAATTTTCTATTTCTCCGTTCAGGGTGTTTTCACTGGTACATGTGGCACAGAGCTGGACCATGGTGTGGTTGCTGTCGGATATGGTACTGAAAATGGTGTGGACTACTGGATTGTGAGGAACTCTTGGGGTCCTGCATGGGGAGAGAATGGTTATATCAAGATGGAGCGTAATGTGGCCAACACTACAACCGGCAAGTGTGGAATTGCGATGCAAGCTTCTTATCCCACCAAGAAGGGACCAAACCCTCCTAATCCCGGCCCCTCTCCTCCATCTCCAGTGAATCCTCCACCTCCAGTTAGACCACCCACTGTTTGTGATGATTACTTTTCATGCCCTGATGGGAGCACCTGCTGTTGTATTTATGAATACAGTGGCTTCTGCTTTGGATGGGGATGCTGCCCTCTTGAGTCTGCAACCTGCTGCGATGACCACTACAGCTGCTGCCCTCACGATTTTCCTGTCTGTGACCTCAAAGCTGGAACCTGCCGAGTGGTAAACCTCCTCCCTTTTGATCAATTCAACGAGTTTTTCGATCCTTTGCATTTGATTTGTTTACTGAGATGTTTTAATATTTGCAGAGCAAGAGTAATCCTTTTGGAGTGAAGGCATTAAGACGAGGACATGCTCAAAGAACCAACTCTCCGCTTACTGGCATCAAGAGGATAAACACGGCCTGAAGTACTCTTTGGGGAGTTGTAGGACTGAAGCTGAGCTAGGTTGCAAGGAAGTAACGCTGCTGCTTTTAAACCGTTAACGAATATGTTCAATGTTATTCGGTTTCAACTTCATGATTATTTGTAAATAGATGCAATTCTGCTGAAGCAGTTAACAAAACAAAAACATTCAGAAGAATACATTTCACCTGAATTTGTATAGTTACCAAAACTATTGATTCTCATTAAAGGTGATTTACTGGTTTATTTTTAATTATATATTTGTGTTTTTATGAGTTCAGAAGCATGAATATGTACAGTATTGTGTGTAACATGCAAGGATTCCTTGATGATGGGTTTCCTTTACCTTCTACTATAGGAAAAATAATTTTACAGTCCACATTCTTTATATGGGTGTTGATTAGTTGGACATCATTTAGAGAACGCTAAAAAGCTCATATGACACTTTTTCATAAATCATTGGTTTTAAACCTTTTCCTTTATCTGGTTCAAAAAAAAAGGGGAAAAAAATAAAAGCTTGCCCAAATAATTTACCAATCTCTTCACTTGAATCCTCTATTTATTAAGTTGTGTTTAAGGCAAATGATCAAAAATTAATTAAAAAGTGGTACTACCTCAGTTTCAATAATTAAGAAAGTAGTTAAATTTAATTAATTTAGTATATATATATATATTTTTAAAATACCTCAAATGCATATTGCATAGGTAAACAAATATAGGGATATTTTTATAAATTTATCCTATAACTAATATTTATAATGTGTGCTTTTTTATTTTTATGGAATAAAAAAATGGAGCTTGTTATAAAATTAAGATTGAATTGCTTTTACTTTGTTTTTGTTGTATTTAATTAGAAGAAAAATGTTTTATAGTAGAATAATTTTGAGAGAGTTTGAAGAACTATAAACTTTTCATATATTTTTCCATATTAATAACTGAATAAAGATTCAATTTATATAGATATTTTTTTTCTACTATTTGAGAAATTATCTGATCACGTATAAAATAATGCTCATGGCAATGGTTCATTACAGTCACTAGCTTTTAGCCAAGAACTCTTTTCATCCGCTTCACGGTGTTGCACATTTTCAGCATCATCTTATCTTTGTCACATTCGTCTCAAAATGCGAGAAAGTCGATGCCCACTACAAATAAATGACAACAAATGTTGGGTTATTGGACACAAAAAGTTTGGCCCAATAACTCAATAAGGCCCATGATCTGTTTCTGTAACCTGTTTCACTATAAACCGCAACCGCCGGTTCGAGTCAAAACTGTAAAACCGGTCAGTCAGTAGTGTACTGGACTGGAACTGAAGAGCTCCATAGCCATAGGGTTTATCTCCTTTTAAACCCACACGATAATCAATTAAAATTGATTTTTTCTTTCTCGGATTCAGTTTCTTACTGGATGTATTGTTACGATGCCACAAAACGACGGCGTTTCTTTCACTTATTCTTCTCTCAAAATCCCTGTCTTCCCTCCACGTCGCATTCATCTTCAACAACAGCAACAAAAAAAAAATCCGCTTACTAATTTCATTGACTCACTCGTAACTCGCTCTAAAATCCACTTAACTCGCTCTTTCAACTCACCTCGGAAGCTCACCTTACCTCTTCTGTGTTCCGCTTCACTGTCACTCCATCACTCACTAACTAACTCGCCGATACTCTGCTCCGCGTCACTGTCTTTGACTCAACAACCTTCCGAGTCGGAAACCTCTGGAACTCAACTGAAGGCCGCCGCCGGAGGCGGAAACAGCGGCGGCGGCGGTTTATCTAGACACGATGAAGAAAGAGTTCTGATAAGCGAAGTATTGGTGAGGAACAAAGACGGCGAGGAACTGGAGAGGAAGGATCTAGAAACAGAAGCGTTAGCTGCATTGAAAGCTTGCCGTGCCAACTCAGCCCTAACTGTTCGTGAAGTTCAAGAAGACGTGCATAGGATTATTGATAGTGGATACTTTTGTTCTTGTATGCCTGTCGCTGTCGATACCCGTGATGGTATTCGATTGGTGTTTCAGGTATATATATATATATTAATTCAGATACATTTTGAAACTTGAACTGAATGAATTAATGAGTGAGTAATATTGCATTGATTGTGGCATAAGGTAGAACCAAACCAAGAGTTTCATGGACTCGTTTGTGAGGGAGCTAATATTCTTCCTACAAAGTTTCTGCGGGATGCTTTCCGCAATGGACATGGTAGGTTATACATGTATTCTCTCTTTATTCCTATATCATAGTAAATATCGATTCGTTTTTTGCTTAATGAATGGCTTTATTGGTTTTGATTTTGATGTCAAGCTGTGCAGGAAAAGTTGTTAATCTCAAGCATTTGGATGATGTAATTACTTCTATCAATGGCTGGTACACGGAGCGTGGTCTTTTTGGGTTGGTCAGTGCTTCATCCTTCACAATAGATTCATAGAATTTTATTGTTGATTGCAGATGCTATAGCATTAGGATTCTTTTTGTTGTTGCAATTAGGTTTCAGGAGTTGAGATCCTTTCTGGTGGTATTTTAAGGTTGCAAGTTGCAGAAGCTGAACTGAACAACATTTCCATACGTTTCCTTGATCGAAAAACGTAAGCACCTTTTGCTTTACTTGTGGTGCACACCTTCGGGGTCTTCAAGGTTATAGCAAAGTTAATGCTAGGATTGTTGACTGACTTGTATTTTTATTTCTATCTTCAGTGGTGAACCAACTAAAGGGAAGACAAAACCTGAAACGATACTTAGACAACTTACTACTAGGAAGGGACAGGTAATTCTGGTTCGGGCCTCAAAGTATTCTCAATTTGAAATGTTATTTTCTGCAGAAATGCGGCTTGATATTTGTGTTCAAAGTTTTTTCTGATTTCTCTACTCTTTTTCTTTTTCCTTTTCATTAAATGGAAAATGTCCGTTATATAATTCAGCATCACAAATGTTTTTAAATTAGTCTGTTTGCTCACATTATTAACTTTGCTTTTGTAAACTTGCACTTGCAGGTATACAGCATGCTTCAAGGAAAACGAGATGTAGATACTGTGTTAACCATGGGAATTATGGAAGATGTTAGTATCATTCCACAACCTGCAGGAGGTGAAATAAGATCTTGTTCATTTTAAGCTGTTTCTATATATTTTCTGGAGCATCATTTTTTGAAATAGATTGATCCTCTTGTCGAATACTATTGTAATAAAATCACAAGTGGTGGTGATGATTTCCCTTACTGTTTTCCATAAAACATGCTTGGGACTGAAGATGGGATGTTATAGACCCTTTTCTGGACAAAGCCATTAAAAATCGGAAGGCAAAAGCCACTATTTTTTCTTTACGCAATTTGCATAATCTGAAATTATTTATTTATTGTTTTGAAAATGAACCAATTTTACTTGATGAATTAAACTGCATATGGATTAGCATCGACTGTTCTTCAAAATTCAAATCATCCTGGTTAAGTTTCAAATTTGAATAGGAGACTCATTGTTGCTTGAGTGCTTGACTTCTACTGTTTCTTCTGGTATTAAGTTCTGCTGAAATATTTTTTATTTTTAGTTTAATGAATTGAAATTTGTGTATTGCACTTGCTTTTCTTCGTTGTTTCTGACTTGGAAATTAAAAAAATTCCTTTCCATGTTTAGATACTGGCAAAGTTGATTTGGTAATGAATGTTGTTGAACGCCCAAGTGGAGGTTTCTCTGCTGGTGGTGGAATTTCTAGTGGGTGAGTGATGCTAACTCAGGTGGCACCAATGCCAATGCTATTTTATGTAATTTACATGTGGGTTAATGTCATATCTGTGATATGGTGAAATGTCATATACTGATTATTTGCAATTTCCAGGATTACAAGTGGCCCCCTGCCAGGACTTATTGGAAGGTAATTTCACAGGATCAATATCCTGATTGCTTATTGTTTCATGCTTTGTTTTATCTGTCATGATGTTCGAATTATGGGTATTTACACATTGCTCGTCTTGCCTATGGCACCCTTCTTCGAGGAAATGCTGTGTAGAACAAATTTCATTTTCTATGTTATTTCTGTTTAATTTGCAATTCAGATTTATGCTAGAAGTTCATTTGAATTGTTATATTGAGCCCACAGTTGTTAAAGGCGAAAGGCGCACCAAGGCACAAAGGGTTCTTGGAGCCTAGGCACAAGGCGCACGCCCTGTGAGGCGTAAAAAAAATTATACATAAAAATAGAAATAATAAAACTCATTAATGTTAAATATGTATAAAATCATAAACTTAGCAGGTCTATTAGCTCTATCCCACAATTCTTTCTTACATGCTCATATGCTGTAACAGTTCTTATTGGAGCATATTCTTGATGCCTTCTTCTTTTGTTTTCTTTTTATTAATCAGCCATTTGAGTTCTTTTGCCCCAAGTCTGCCATTTGTTTTTTTTTTCCTCAAAGAAATCTTGTGTAAGAGTGCAAAATCATATTTGTTGGACATTAAAATCAAGGGCTCATATCGTTTTGCTATTTATAATTAAATAAAATTAAAAAAGACCAAATAATAATTACATAAAATTATAAAAAATTGAAAAAGACCAAATATTACTGAGGCGCAGCGTGCCTTTTAATGGTGCTGCGTCTCTAAGGCACTGAGGCACTAAGGCTTGCGCCTCAAGCGTGCCTTTGACAACCATGTATGAGCCTATAGACTACCCATCCTAATTTTCAATTAGTTTGCGTATTGTGTCACGGTATGGCTAGCTGATCAATTTACTGATGCTCTTGATCACAATTCACTTCGGTTCTGTTATATGTTAAATATCCTTTGGATTCAATAAAAACGTGGTTCTTTGTTTTTGAAACTCTTTTTGATAGTTATATCTTTCGTTTAAGCATCCTCCCTTTGATAGTTTTCATCTCTTCTTTAGAAAAGTTTTAACATCAATGAGACATTTGATGTGTACCGTTTATTTTAGCAAACAGGCTAAATGCTTCAAATATTGTCATATTAAAATAGGATCAAGGGAAAGCATTGGTGCATAAATACATTGCATGTAAAAAGAGACCATCATCCAGTTATGGTATTAAAGAGGGTTTTGTGCAGAAAGAATCAAAGATGGTTCTTCCTTTTGAAATTGGATGAAGAAAAATTTTAGTTCTGTGAAAAATAGAAAGGATAATATGATGAATGCTTATTTACAAAGGTAAAACAATGCCTAAACCACTCAAGTATGGTATGTGCACCTTAAACATATTCCATTCTTGCCTTGTATATCTTGCAATATTAACTTGACAACTTTCGAGCATGCTGTTTTATCTCACTGATACTTCTGTTTCTGTTGCAGCTTCACATATTCTCATAGGAATCTTTTTGGAAGAAATCAGAAACTTAATGTTTCTTGGGAGAGAGGCCAAATTGATTCAATATTTCGCATAAATCATACAGACCCATGGATTCAAGGTGATGACAAGCGGACATCTAGAACTATTATGGTCCAGGTATTTTTTTTCCCTTGTCTTAACATTACTCTTAGTGACAGGACCGTTCTTTGTTATGTGAACTGATTCTGTCTGTACTAGAATTCACGAACCCCTGGAAATCTTGTGCACGGTAATCAACCTGGCAATAGCAGTCTGACTATTGGACGTGTAACAGCCGGTGTTGAACTCAGTCGACCACTTAGGCCGAAGTGGAGTGGGACAGCTGGGCTTATATTTCAGGTACTTCACTAGCATAATTTTTGCTTGGCTTGGCTGCATGAATAATCAGTGAAAAGTTCTCTTGGGAGATTCCCATGGATGACAATGATGTTATCACGAAAAAAAAAGGAAAGAAAGAAAAAAAGAAACACATTGGTATATGAATTGCTTGCCATCTTTCCTCTAGTTTAATCTTGTAATATTTTACTTCATTTTAATGATCCCAATATCACAGCATGCTGGCGCTCATGATGAAAGTGGAAATCCAATCATCAAGGACCACTATAGCAGTCCTCTTACTGCTAGGTATATAAAACTTTTTAAAATCTTGGCTTTCATGCTTTGCTGGTTCTAATCAACTTTTCTTTTGGTCAAATGTTTTTCTCTGATTTGTGTTCTTTGTTCACCCATTTGTGTTGCAGTGGCAAGACTAATGATGACATGCTACTTGCTAAATGTGAAAGTGTTTATACTGGTTCTGGTGACCATGGTTCTTCAATGGTGAGTCATTAATTATCTAGGATTCTGAGCCCTTTATGCCACCACAGAGAAACACAGATACTTCCACTGTTTAGGTCTTCATATGTATGTCTGAATCATCATCATTTTCCATGCAGTTCGTATTGAATGTTGAACAAGGGCTTCCCCTTTTGCCTGAGTGGCTTTTTTTCAACAGAGTAAATGCTCGTGCCAGAAAGGGAATAGAAATTGGTCCTGCTCTCTTCCTTCTAAGGTATTTAATATCTGCGTAAATTCTTTTCCCTGTGCTAGATGATTCTTTAACATAGTTTGGATATCATACCTGGGAAAATGCTCTGATGTTGGAAAAAAATTTTAGATTACCGAATGTCATGTATGATAAGCCAAAATATTTTACAGAACACTGAGATGGGATGTGGGAAAACAAATAGTCAAACATATGTATTCAACGTCAAGTTGAAATCAGTAGGCAGCTTAGGGATGAAATGAAATTGTGTATAAGATACAGGTGCTTTGTAAAGTGTTGGCCATGTGAGCAAACAAACTGTACTTTGAATTGTAGGAAAAGCATATGGATTTTAGATCCCAGCATGACATTGCAGGATTGGTTCACTGCAAAATCATACAACATGATGCATCATGCATCCAATTAGGCAGAGCATTTATTGCTGACATAGAGGAAAAAAGAGGAAAAAATGTGCAAGATCCCTTTTAACTTCCACCTAAACTAAGATGTTCTATTCCAATATAGAATTTCTGGAGGTCCTGGAGAAGTGCTTCATATTTAAGTGAAGGTTTCTTTGAGGAGGTTGTGAAACAATGCACATCCAAGTAAAAGCTGCTGCCACTCTTAAATCTTCTGAACACTGTCCCATTTATTAAAGGGCCTGCTCTATTAATCTCCTGAGCAAGGAAACTGTGTTCAGAATTGTAGACTTCTTCCCTAGTCACAAAAATAATTTCTGAGCTCTTATGTTCCTGAAAATTATGAAGAGTTTCCTTGAGCTTCCTTGTTGATTGTTGAAATTGCATCCTGAGACAGCTATTATGTATCATCGTAAAGAAAAACTTCTTTCTTTTTCTTGAATGCTTGTTTTAATTCTTATTGTGGTGAAACTTTAGTGAAATTAATCTTGTTCAACTTTTCTTATGCTTTCATTTCTAGTTTGTCTGGCGGTCATGTGGTGGGTAATTTCCCCCCTCATGAAGCATTTGCAATTGGAGGAACAAACAGTGTGAGGGGATATGAAGAAGGTGCTGTAGGCTCTGGTCGATCTTATGCTGTTGGCTCTGGTGAAATTTCTTTTCCTTTGGTAAGTGATTGCAGCCTTCTTTTGCTCTGCAAACATTATATTTGTGATGTGGTATTTTGGTTGCATTTTGTTTGACAACCTTCATGATATTCTTGTTTGCAATTGGTTTTGCTATTCAGGTTCTTGAAAGTTTGTTTAATTCCTTGAATCTTTACTTTTCATTGTTTTGCAGATGGGCCCGGTGGAAGGTGTTTTTTTTGCTGACTATGGAACTGACCTGGGATCTGGACCCACTGTGCCTGGTAGGTCTTCTGAGATTTGTTTATCAATTTGCTACTTAGAAGTTAGGACACTGGTTGTGTAGCGCATAGTGTGATTTTGAAAAGCATGAAAAGTATTTATGCACTTTCATGTACTAGGACACTGGTTGTGTGGTGCTTAGTGCATTCTGAGATATGTGGATTGATTGAAATAAATGCTCAACTCTATTTATAACTTTCGTCCTTGACCTAATACTCAATTGTTTTGCTCATCCTACGGAATACCTGATATTTCCTCATTAGGTGATCCTGCTGGGGCAAGGCTGAAGCCTGGAACGGGATATGGATACGGCTTTGGAATCCGTGTGGATTCCCCATTGGGCCCTTTGCGTCTAGAATATGCATTTAACGACAGGCATGCAAACAGGTTTCACTTCGGAGTTGGTCACCGAAATTAAGGTCATCATAGTATTTTTTTTTTCTAGTTGGATTTTAATGCATCGATTTTGACTAGAGGTCTGTGTTTTATTTGATATCTATATATTGTATTTTTATTTATTTATTGAGGAAATCTATATGCTATGATAATTGATGTTTATTTTGGAATTGGTCATTTATAGGTGGGAAAATCTGCATTGTAAAGAAATAGCCTTTTATTATTAATCCAGTGAGTTTATAAATGGACTCGAATATCCTTGTTAATAGCTCTGTAAAATTCCATTGTGTCTTTTTGCAAGGTTCCCTGTTAGAGAATTAACATCTACTGGAATGGGTATATGATAGAATGAATAATTGTATGTATTGGGTCATTGTTGCTTTTATTAGAGAGAAACTCTTCCTGGCTCAGAACATTTGAATCCCACACTAAGGTATTGGTTGAAATCCTCATCTGTTTTTGTGATCGAAATCCGTTCAATGTTTAGAAATAAAAACTTCCTCTAGAAAGCAAGTGATGACTTTGAAAACGTAGCTGTCTATTTTGCCTGACCCTGGCTGGCTCCTATCTGTTTTCTGATGCATAGTTAATTCAATTTATCCCCTCGTACACAAGTTCGAGCTTATCAACTTGGTTGCTGCATAGTTGAGTAACATCAAGAAATAAATGTGGTCTGTTTAGTTGGGGAGGAAAAATAATTGAGGTAGTTTTTCTTTTCTTTCTTTGTTTTTTTTTGTAGGGTAACGGGAAAGTTAAAAGGATACTATAAATACAAGAATAAAATAAAATAAACCAAAAAGTATTCAAGTCGTTGCTGAAAGTTTGAAATGTTGCTAGCCGATGTAGTTTTGCTTTGACCAGAATGGGCAACGCATGAAACTAAGAGGAATTATTATTAGCTCATTGACTGAAGGAGAAAAAAAGGGGTAAGAAAAGAAAGACGCAATACTGTGACGATTTAATTTAAAATCTAGTTAGCGGAGTTCTGTATTCTCCGTTTGTTATTGTTGGACTTGGATATTTATTAAACTTTAGAAAGAAATACAAAAAGTAAATAGGTAAGGACTTAAAAGGACACTGATTTAAATTCAATGGTTGGCTACGGGTGGTTGATCAACATCAAACCAGGACTCTAGATATTGAATTTTTCTTTACATGCTCCTGGTATATTGCACTCTACAGTTGAGTTTTTTTTTTTTTTTATTTTATTTTATACTCTATAGATCGTTAAATAGGAATCTTACCTAAATTGGATCTTTATGGATATAAACTCTACTATCTTTGAATTGTGAAAATCATCTCTGTGAATATGGATCCATAAAAGTCCGATATAAATATGAATTTCCATCATTAAATATGTGATGCATACCAGTTAATTTTATTTAATATAATATATGTTATTTTCTTTTTATTATCAAAATGTAAAAAACTTGTAATATACATTACTCTCATGTAATAATAGGAGATAATGCATCCAATGTAGGTAAGGTTTACCCTTTTATATTTTCAGTCCTCCTTCCAAATTACTAACTATAATTTACACTAAAAATATGAAAAAAAATGTTGTGATGTGTTATATTTGGTCCCTCTTAATTTATGCTTAAATTTTAGGTTTACACCGGATAAAATCAGCCCTCCCTCCAAATTACTAATTATAATTTGCACAAAATATGAAAAAAAAATGTTGTGATATGCAAAATTCGGTCCTCTTAATTTACACTTAAATTTTAATTGATGAACTATAATATAAATATGATTGGATCCATTTTATTTTAAAATCCTTGCTCCCTCATTAGGTATAATCAGTCCTCCCTCCAAATTACTAATTATGATTCACACAAGATATGAAAAAAAATGTTGTGATATGCAAAATATGATCTTCTTAATTTATACTTAAATTTTAATTTATCAACTATAATATAAAATTGATTGGATCCATTTTATTTTAAAGTGCCGGCTCGATATAATTGAACATTACAAGGGGCACATTCTAAAAAAAACGCAAATAGGGAGGTTGAAAATAGATATGGCAATTTTACTCATATTCATGGATACTTGATTGACTCAACTCGAAAAGATAGATGACTTTAATTAGATTTGCCGTGAGTAATGAAGGTATTTGAAGAATTTATTGACGGGTATTAATCAGGATTGGTGTTCAAACATCCTGTCCCAAACTCATATATATAAAAAATTCAGGTAATTTAAATTTAACTCGTTTGTTTATATACACATACACCATACACACACATACATATTATAAAAACACCACTAATAAACATAAATTTATAAAAATATTATTTTATTTATATATTTTAAATTAAAATTAGACAGGTTAAGATTGAGAAATTTCAATTTTATAGTGGAGTGACGTGGGGAAAAAATATATTATAATCCATTTAAGTACGAGGCGAGATAGGATGTAATTATTAGTAATTCAGAATAATACAATTGTTTACCTCTGATAATACTCCTTATATCACTTCTCAAATTATTTTAAACAATAGTATAATATTTTTTTCAAATTTTGTGCATATTCTACTTTTTACGTCCTATTTAAATAAATAATTCATTTATTCACCTAGAAAAACATAATTTTTTAGGATTTTAATAATTGCTCCCTAACTTAGGCAATCCACCTCCAATTTTTCTAAAAAATAAGGAGCTAACACAATTTTCAAGACATGATTTCAAAAAAAAACTATTATTCCACTCTCAAGAAATTAAGAGCCCTCACTAAGAGGCTCTTGGACTTGCCCAATACTTCTCATATCACTCCTCAAATTATTATAAACAATAATATATTTTTCTTGAATTTTGTGCATATTCTACTTTTTACCTATTATTCAAATAAATAATTCATTTATTCACCTAGAAAAACATAATTTTTTAGGATTTTGATAATTGTTCCCTAACCTAGGCAATCCACCTCCAATTTTTCTTAAAAACAAGGAGCCAACACAATTTTTAAGATACAATTTCAAAAAAAAAAAAACTATTATTCCACTTTCAGGAAATTAAGAGCCCTCACTAGGAGGCTCTTGAACTTGCCCAATACTTCTCATATAACTCCTCAAATTATTATAGACAATACAATATTTTTCTCAAAATTTATGCATATTCTACTTTTTACCTCTATTCAAATAAATAATTCATCTATTCACATAGAAAAACACAATTTTTTTAAGATTTAATAGTTGCTTGGAATCCATCTATAATTTTTCTCAAAAATAAAAAGTCAACATAATTTTTAAAAAATAGTTTAAAAAAAACTATTATTTTACTCTCAAAAAATTAAGAGTCCTCGCTAAGAGGCCCCGGACTTGCCCTTATATAAGTAAGGTAAAATTCGACGGATCTACCCGTTGCCATCGCTAGTTGAGAAAGCTGATAGAAAATGGATTTGAATTGATGTTGGTTTGGTTAATGAGTAATATCAATATCATCAACAAGATTTCATTAATGGCACTTTGCCCCTTGCTTGTTACGTTTTTGTTTTGTAGTGCGGGTGAAGAATAGAAGAAGAACTGAACTGAAGAAGATGTAGAAATTAAGAAAGAGAGAGTTTAATAAATAAAATAAAAAGGGAAGTCATGTCATGAAGTGAACAGGGAGAACTGTTTTTCAATCATTGCACTTATTTTCTCTGCTCCACGATCTGCAATTCCTTATGTTCCTTTTTTTTTTTATTATCCTCCCCTGACATTTACCACGTGTCTGCTTTTATGTTTCAATCTTCTTCTTTTTCGTCCCTATATTTTTTACTATAACACATAATTATTTGATAAATACACAGTATTATTGTATTGTAGGGCTGGCAATTTTTGACACAATCCGTTTACACGACACAATATAGAGTTAAACTGGTTCGGGTTGAGGCTAAACAGATTTAGGTCATAAACGGGTCCATTTATGATTCAAAGAAAAGCTAGGTCTAAACGGGTTCAACCCGTTAAATCCGCCAATGACACGTTTAAACCTGTATAAATAATATGAATAAATAAATTTAATAATTAATATATATCAAAATTTTAATTATACCATTTTAATGATTATAAAAGTATTTATATTTAATTTGTTTTAATAATTTTTGTAATTATATATTAATTATGATTATTTTTAAAAATTTAATAGTTTTTTATTGGAATAGTTAAATTGGGTTAAAACGGGTTAAATGTGCAATATAAACACGACACATTTTAACACGCTATAGCACGTGTAACATTAAACGGGTTACACGGGTAACCTATTTAATAAACGTGTCCGGGTTAGTGTTGAAAATTTTGACACGATTAGTTAAACGGGTCGTGTTCGGGTTGAGCATTTTTCTATTATACCCGTGTCTTGACACGACCCATTTATGACCCGCCAACCCGAATTGCCAGCCCTAAAGAAAATATATGTTTTTTTTATAACAATGAATTATTTTAGTTGTTATAAATGTACAATTTATACACTAATAGATCCAATTTTATAGATATTTAAGTTTTATCAGCAGGTAGTAAATCCAGGTACTGGAAGTTGAAGAATATAGCTAAAATACCAGGTAGTAAATCCAGAGATTAAATGTGTATGCTACCAGGCTTCAGGAATGAATTGGAGAAGCAGGGACCGGTCTGGACTGGACTTTCCATTCATATACCATATGACAAGACAAACAAATACACATATTAAATTAACATAGGAATGATACTGAGCTAGATTTTACACTTTGTGTGTAACAACTGACTGGTATGATAAAACTGCATGTGCAAGGTAACGAATCAATCAATCAAAAAAAAAAGAAAACATAAAACATAAAACATAATTGATCATCATTTGTAGTCCCTATAGCCAGCAATGCAACAAGGATTATGTTCGGATTGTACTTGGGTTAACCAACATCATCATTATGTACATTAACTTTGAATGCAT
>CANYLF014190510.1:0-12413 GCA_948193215.1 Bocquillonia castaneifolia
AACTTTAAATTTAAAGTACACTCAAAATTTAATTTATTATTATTTTTCTCTCACTGCAAGAATTTATATTTAATATGAAAATAATGAGAATCGGTAGGATTTTAAAACTTTGAGTTTGTATTTTATTTTGATTTGATTCAACTATTTGGAATAAATAATAATTATAAATATGCATATTTATTATTGATGGACCCGACTATTACCTATTTGGGCCAGGCCCATTAGTAAACAATCCTATTCCTGAATATTCTCACCTGGGGGGACCAGGGGACACGTGCTGCACATACATGGTGGTGTCCCTGGAAACCCTAGATCCTTGCTACACTATAAAAGGAACAATATAAGGACACCTGAGGTAATTCTATTCTTCTAAAACCCTAGATAAAACCCTTCTATTTTGTCTTGAGTACCTCTCTCTAACTTTACCATCGAAGTGTCGTCGGGACACCACCGTCCCGTCGTGCTCTAACATGTCTTTGTCTGCAGAGACCCGCACATAGAAAGATCTGCAGAGAGGACGCTCGAGACCATGGTGGCCACAAGACCATCGTTTGGTGCGGTGGGCGAAGGATTAAATATTGCCACCGAGGATTAGAACACAATAGGGGTGCCAACCCCAGCCTCCCTACCACCACCACCGCCCTTAGGGCCAGGCACTGTCCCAACAGTTTATTTCCGGAACCCACTTAATAGACCAGGGTATTTCCCATTCTTCTGCTGGACATCAACACCACCGTCCACGGTGGTCAACCCTTTCTCAAACCCACACACCCCAAACACAAATATACCCTCCTCTAGCAAAACACCACAACCCAGCCGCTTCGCAAGGGTGGGGCCAGTACATATGCAATTCTTATAAGGAGAAACTCACACACTAAGACCCCAACCATACATCCCACAAACTGTCCCAGATCCAAACGCCGTTTGGCAAGCCATAATGGCCGGTGTCATGCAGGAGATGACTAGTCTTTTTCAGGCAAGGATGATGGCTGCTATGCAATAGATCCACAACAACCAGCTACAGTTTCACCCTTAAAACCCATTTAATCTAGATCCACACCATAGCACACTACAAACAAACTATGTCACTACTTTCACCATACCTAGCCCAATCCCTCATGTGACGGAGAAGGTGGATGAATCTGAGGTGATTGGAAAACCCCCGAGGGGAGAAAAGGAGCAGGAGGACAAAGGGGGCGTTGAGTAGAAAGTTTTGGGCATTTTCTAAAAGTTTAAAAGGGGAGATTTTGATGAACATTACCTTTTGGATGGCGGATCCCCGTTGTCACCTGCAATATTGCTAGAACCATTGCCTGATAAGGTTCGAAACCCAAAGATGGATCAGTTTGAAGGGTCAGGAGACCCCAAAAAGCATGTGGCAAAGTTCAATACAATGATGTCACTCCAACAGCGGGTAACCGAAGCAGTTAAGTGTAGGGTCTTTCCCACAACACTAAAAGACACAACACTTGTACCTACGGCTCCCAAGAGCATCTATTCATTGCTTTGAGGATATGGCCACAATCTTTAAGCATAGGTATCGCACAAACATACCCCCCCACCCCAAGAAGACAAGTGATCTTATGAGATGTATCCAGAAGCCGAAAGAGCTGTTGAGGGAGTATGTGCTCAGGTTTAACAAAGAAGTAATGTTGGTTGACAACTTAAATGTTGAAACAGTGGTAGAGGCATTGAGGAAAGGCACAACTTTCCGCCGGCTACATGATAAGCTGGTAACTAAAAAGCTGACAACTTTTAATAAGGCAATGGCCATAGCGCAGAAATGTGCGGATCTAGATGAGACTATACAGGCGGATAGAAAGGAGATGAAGAAAAAGAAGGGCCAACAAGAAAGGAATGAAAAGCAGAAAGGCCAATCAAAATGAGAGAGATCCCTACAGGAACCGTACTTTCTTCACCGCTCTGAATACCCGTAAAAAAGAGATCCTTATGTGGATCAAGGAAAATGGTGAGGAGATCCACCGTCCTAGGCCTTTAAATCCTGAGAAAAGTGACAAAAGGGATCGGCAGAAGTACTATAAGTACCATAAAGACCACGGTCACTAAACTGAGGATTGTCGAGACTTGAAATATAAGATTGAGCGGCTGGTCCAAAAAGGGAAGTTGAAGAAGTTTGTCAATGAGCAAGAGTAGAAAAGGGATAGAGAAGAGGAGAATGTAAAGAAGGGAAACCGCCAAGCAAGAAGAAGTTCAACCCAAGCAAGATTTGCTATATGATTACAGGGGGGAGCCCAATAATAGAACTGGCAAAGAAGAAGCAAAAAAAATAGGTCATGATGGTCGAGTCAAGCCTATCTGCGGTTTCTTTTGACCATACAGATGCCGCCCATGTCAAGGGACCTCACAATGATGCACTAGTAATTGATGCAATGGTGGGAGAATATCTGGTAAAGCGGATGTTGGTAGATGAAGGTAGTGCAGTCAATATTTTGACAAAGAAGGCATATGTCACAATAGGTGGTGAATTGTCCGCCCTAAAGCCTGTTAAGAAGCCGCTAGTGGGGATTGGAGGACGGCCTATACAGCCGGTTGGTGTAGCAGAGTTAGAAATTCACTTTGGGGAAGATGGAGGTCCAACAATGTCCATTTTTGTACCATTCAATATTGTAGATATGGAGCTTTCTTACAATGCCATACTTGGGAGGCCATTGTTATACGAGACAGGAGCTGTCACAAGCATCCGCTATCTAACTATGAAAATTCCAACTCCTAAGGGACCAGTGGTCATTAGGGGGAACCAAGAGGAATCCCAGCAGTGTTATATGGTGGCAGAAGGAGTAAGAGCGAAAGCTCTGAGCATAGAACATATCCTATGTCCCTAGGAGGGGAAATAGAGGGGAGAATCAGCTGAGGAAACAATTGAGTTGACCCTAGACAATGGAAAGACAGTCAATATCGGCACCCAAATGAAGGCAAGTACTAAAGAAGGTGTTATTACGGCTTTAGTAGATAACTAGATGGTTTTTGCTTCAGAACCGGTTGAAGATGGATGAATCTGAGGTGATTGGAAAACCCCCGAGGGGAGAAAAGGAGCAGGAGGACAAAGGGGGCGTTGAGCAGAAAGTTTTGGGCATTTTCTAAAAGTTTAAAAGGGGAGATTTTGATGAATATTACCTTTTGGATGGTGGATCCCCGTTGTCTCCTGCAATATTGCTAGAACCATTGCCTGATAAGGTTTGAACCCCAAAGATGGATCAGTTTGAAGGGTCGGGAGACCCCAAAAAGCATGTGGCAAAGTTCAATACAATGATGTCACTCCAACAGCAGGTAACCGAAGCAGTTAAGTGTAGGGTCTTTGCCACAACACTAAAAGACATAACACTTGTACCTGCAGCTCCCAAGAGCATCTATTCATTGCTTTGAGGATATGGCCACAATCTTCAAGCATAGGTATCGCACAAACATACCCCCCCCCCCCCAAGAAGACAAGTGATCTTATGAGATGTATCCAGAAGCTGAAAGAGCTGTTAAGGGAGTATGTGCTCAGGTTTAACAAAGAAGTAATGTTGGTTGATAACTTAAATGTTGAAACAGTGGTAGAGGCATTGAGGAAAGGCACAACTTTCCACCGGCTACATGATAAGCTGGTAACTAAAAAGCCGACAACTTTTAATGAGGCAATGGCCATAGCGCAGAAATGTGCGGATCTAGATGAGACTATACAGGCGGATAGAAAGGAGACGAAGAAAAAGAAGGGCCAACCAGAAAGGAATGAAAAGCAGAAAGGCCAATCAAAATGAGAAAGATCCCTACAGGAACCGTACTTTCTTCACCGCTCTGAATACCCGTAAAAAAGAGATCCTTATGTGGATCAAGGAAAATGGTGAGGAGATCCACCGTCCTAGGCCTTTAAATCCTGAGAAAAGTGACAAAAGGGATTGGCAGAAGTACTATAAGTACCATAAAGACCACGGTCACCAAACTGAGGATTATCGAGACTTGAAATATAAGATTGAGCGGCTAGTCCAAAAAGGGAAGTTAAAGAAGTTTGTCAATGAGCAAGAGCAGAAAAGGGATAGAGAAGAGGAGAATATAAAAAAGGGAAACCGCCAAGCAAGAAGAAGTTCGACCCAAGCAATATTTGCTATGTGATTACAGGGGGAAGCCCAATAATAGAACCGGCAAAGAAGAAGCAAAAAAAATAGGTCATGATGGTCGAGTCAAGCCTATCTACGGTTTCTTTTGACCATACAGATGCCGCCCATGTCAAGGGACCTCACAATGATGCACTAGTAATTGATGCAATGGTGGGAGAAAATCTGGTAAAGCGGATGTTGGTAGATGAAGGTAGTGCAGTCAATATTTTGACAAAGAAGGCATATGTCACAATAGGTGGTTAATTGTCCGCCCTAAAGCCTGTTAAGAAGCCGCTAGTGGGGCTTGGAGGACAGCCTATATAGCCGGTTGGTGTAGCAGAGTTAGAAATTCACTTTGGGGAAGATGGAGGTCCAATAATGTCCATTTTTGTACCATTCAATATTGTAGATATGGAGCTTGCTTACAATGCCATACTTGGAGGCCATTATTATACGAGATAGGAGCTGTCACAAGCATCCGCTATCTAACTATGAAAATTCCAACTCCTAAGGGACCAGTGGTCATTAGGGGGAACCAAGAGGAATCCCAGCAGTGTTATATGCTGGCGGAAGGAGTAAAAGCGAAAGCTCTGAGCATAGAACAGATCCTATGTCCCCAGGAGGGGAAACAGAGGGGAGAATCAACTGAGGAAACAATTGAGTTGACCCTAGACAATGGAAAGACAGTCAATATCGGCACCCAAATGAAGGCAAGTGCTAAAGAAGGTGTTATTGCGGCTCTAGTAGATAACTAGATGGTTTTTTCTTCAGAACCGGTTGAGATAGTGGGTATTGATTCGAGTATAATTACTCACAAGTTAGGGGTCGACCTAGGTGCAAAGCCAGTAAGGCAGGAAAAGAGGCAACTGAGTGTAGAAAAGTAGAGGCTAATCGAGGAAGAAGTAACAAAGCTAGAAGCGGCTAATTTCATAGAGCCGATCCAACACTTAGAATGGTGCGCGAATGTGGTTCTGGTCAAAAAGTCAAATGGCAAGCATCGAATGTGTGTTGATTTTACCGACCTAAATAAAGCCTGCCCAAAAGACAGTAACCCACTCCCTTTAATAGACTAGATGGTCGATTCAGCAGCCAGTCACTAGATGTTCTCAATAGCAGATGCCGCCAATGGTTATCACCAAGTGCTTATGCATGAAGCAGATAAGGGTAAGACCGCCTTTATTACTGACAGTGGTACTTATTGTTACAGGGTAATCCCTTTTGGCCTTAGGAATGCATGCATCACCTATCAAAGGCTGATGAATTATATGTTCAAAGATCAGATCGAGTGAAATGTAGAAGTATATGTTGATGACCTGCTTATCAAAAGCCAGTGGGAAGAAAAACAACCCCCGCGACATAAGGGAAGCCCTTGAGATGTTACAAAAATTCCAAATGAAGCTGAACTCGGCTAAATGCACATTTGGCATCAAATCTTGAAAATTCCTAGGTTTCATAGTTTCAAAAAAGGGCATAGAGGCCAATCTAGAGAAAGTGAGAGCCATTTTGGAAATGAAGCCGCCTAGAAATGTGAACGAAGTGTAAAAGCTAAACGGGCGGATAATAGAGCTGGGAAGGTTTATGTCTTGTGCAGCTCTCAAATCTTTTGCCATTTTATAAGCTGCTAAAAAGCTTGAGGAAGTTTGAGTGGACGGAAGAATGTCAGCTGGCGTTCGAGAACCTAAAAAAGTTCCTAACATCTCCACCCCTGCTGAGCTGACCAGTGGCAAGGGAGAAACTTTACCTTTATCTTGCAGGAACTAGTGAGACGATTGCCAGTGTATTGATAAGGGAAGAAATGGGTGAGCAGAAGCCGATCTATTATATAAGCCGGGTGCTAAAGGGATCCGAAATTCAATACCCATCTATTGACAAAATGGCACTAGCTGTGGTTGAAACCGGCAAGCGATTGAAGCCATATTTCCATGCCCACATGATTGTAGTAAGAACAAACATGCAGCTCAGAAAGGCCCTCGAAAGGGCCGAAACTTCGGAAAGATTGGTGAACTGGTCAGTTCAGTTAGGAGAGAATGATATCAGATATGAGCC
This sequence comes from Bocquillonia castaneifolia, assembly GCA_948193215.1. Lineage (NCBI taxonomy): Eukaryota > Viridiplantae > Streptophyta > Magnoliopsida > Malpighiales > Euphorbiaceae > Bocquillonia > Bocquillonia castaneifolia. The sequence continues at coordinate 6,144 of CANYLF014190510.1, forward strand.
ACGATCTGCCTTAAAAGCTGAAGTTCTGGTCGATTTCATAGTTGAGATGTCGGGAGATCAGGAGGTTGCAGAGCCTGAACAAACAGCTGAAAGATGGGAATTGTTTGTAGATGAGGCAAGTGGTGACAGCGACTCCGGAGCAAGGATTATGTTGATAGGGCCAGTTAAAATACAGATTGTATATGCTATAAGGTTGTTGTTTAAAGCAACTAATAATGCTGCAGAATATGAGGCACTGATAGCCGGTCTCGCGCTAGCAGAAGAAGTAAGAGTAAACAATTTGTTGGTTTATAGTGATTCCCAGCTAGTGGTCAACCAAGTCTCTGGAAACTTTGTGGCTAAGAAGCAGATGATGATCAGGTACCTAGAGAAGGTACAAAAGCAGTTAACTATGATCAAGGAGAGAGAGGGGCAGTATGAGATCCACCAGATTCCAAGAGCAGAAAACGCTGAAGCAGACTTATTAGCAAAAGCAGCCGTAGAAGGGAAAGAAGACTTTTATGAAGTTCCTCTGAGGGAGGAATTAGCAACACCAAGTGTTGAGAAAGAAGAAGTAATGAAGGTGGTAGAGATAGCCGATTGGATGAAGCCTATAATAGCTTATAAAACCGCCGGGGAATTACCTAACGACAGAAAGGCGGCACAACGCCTACAAGCAATGGCTTCTCTCTATTACTATCAGGATGGAGTACTGTTTTTAAAGGCCATATCGCACCCATGGTGCCGGTGTGTATCATCGGATGACGGTCTGCATCTACTAAAGGAGACCCACAAGGGAATATGTGGGTCTCATGAAGCAGCGGCAACTTTGGTCAGGAAAGCCCTATTGCAAGGTTACCATTGGCCAAAGATATACAGGGATGCCTCAGGGTTGGTAAGAAAATGCGAGAAGTGCCAGAAATATGCACGGGTCAGTCATCTACCCGCTAGTTATCAATCACCAGTAGACAGTCCTTGGCCTTTTACTGTATGGGGCATGGACATACTTGGGCCTTTCCCACTGGCTTCTAGGTAGAGAAAATTATTAATTATTACTGTAGACCACTTTACAAAGTGGATCGTGGCCATGGCGGCACCAACGATCTCAGAGGAACAGATAGAGAAGTTCTTCAGGAATGAGATTATCTGTAGATTCAGCATCCCCCATTCACTCATCACAGATAATGGCAAGCAACTTTACTTAAAGAAGTTCAGGAGTTTCTACGGCAACCTAAACATACAGCTACATTTCACCTCTATTGCTCACCCTCAAACAAATGGGCAAACAGAGAATGCAAACAAAACTTTGCTGGATGGCTTAAAGAAAAGATTGGATGATCTGCAAGGTGCCTGGGTGGAAAAGCTATATAGTGTTTTATAAGCTTGGGGAATCCCCATTTAGGTTAGCATATGGAATGGATGCAATGATTCCAGTTGAAGTAACAATTCCTTCCTAGAGGGTCTTGAACTTTGATCTAGCGACAAATGATGAAGCCACAACAATGAACAAAGATTTATTGTAGGAAAGAAGAGAACAGACGGCAAAGTACCATGACAAGAAAGTAAGACTGAAGTCTTTCAAGAAGGGGATTTGGTCTTAAGGAGGGCTGATCTTGGGAAAGGATCCGCAAGTGTTGGCAAGTTAGGAGCCACTTGGGAAGGTCCCTAAGAGGTAAAAGCAGTTACGGGAAAGTTTGCATAAAGTTGGTAAGTCTTGACGGAACAGCGCTCCCTAAGACATGGAATGCTGAGCTTTTAAGAAAATACTATCAGTAAATGTAAATTCCTTTTCTAAAGAATCATGAATAAAGGAGCTAGTTTCCAATATATACATACTTAATTTTTCATTCATTTGTTACATTAACATTTGCCGCTAAGCCATAAGTCTAACCATTAGACAAAGGCAAAAAGGCCACTAGTGCCGCAGAGCCATAAGTCTAACCATTAAACAAAGGCAAAAAGGCCACTAGTGCCGCAAAGCCATAAGTCTAGCCATTAAACAAAGGCAAAAGGGCCACCAGTGCCGCAAAGCCATAAGTCTTCAGAAGACGAAGACGAAAGGCAACAAATGCCGCTAGGCCAAAAAGTTTGTGCAAATAGACAAAGGCAGTGAAAATCGCTAGGCCAAAAAGGCAAAAGATACACAACAAAAGAGCAAAGACGGCTAGGCACAAAAATAAACATCATAATATAATGCTGAAGCGGATCATAAACATAAAATATATTGAGTCAGAAAATCACATAAATAATTAATGGTTCCACAACAAAAGACATCGTTCCAAACATTCACATAGAAACATCAATCCACCACGAAGGTTTGGTGGCTTTCACGCTCTGGGTCTCCAGGTACTCCACGGGACCGATGCTGGTGCCAACGGCTAAAGGGATCTCGTTTGGGGGAGTCGGTGTGATTACCGTGGTAGAATGATCACCTCGATTAACCGCTGTTAGGTTTGGTGGTGAGACATCATTATCAGCAGTCCCTTCATCGGGAAAATCAAACTCCTCATCCAATCCATTCGAGCAATTTTTCCAAACTTTGCCTGCCAATGTAATGGCATCAATCCCATTAGTGCAATCATCGACAAAGTTCGGTTTCCTTGCATCGTTAAGCCGGGTAAGAGGATTTTAGAACTTTTGATGAATAGCTTTGGCGCCTGGGCAAAAGCTGATAGAACCCGCCCCGTGAAAGCAACCGTAGCCTCTTGCTCTTTCTTTATTGTGTCTTGAAGGTCCTCTCGAGCTGCAGTTAGTTCTCGCACATTGTCCTTCAAGGAGGCTATCTCAAGAGCAGCAAGCTTTTTGTCTTCCTCCAACTTCCCGCAAGTCTGGCGGATCTCCGACATCTCTGTCAAAAGTTTTTTGTTTATTTCTTCTTTAGCTTTGACCTTGACAGTTCAGGAATTGAGTTCCAGCTCAATGAGATCCTTGGCATTCAGTTGAGTGGTGGCTTAATTGGATGCCTTGAGCCAACTCTCCTCTAGCAATTCACCAACTTGAAGGGCCTACAAAATCACGAAAGTTTAGAATGTAACCAATAATAATAAAAACATTTTTAATCAGCATTAAACTTACAGCCATCTGATACATCCAGAGATGGCTAACAAGCTCAGCCTGGGGAATGTTCCGCCTATCAACCATACCCTTGGGTAAGCAAATTGCTTCAGCAAGCCTTTTGGTAGTCAAATGGCTCTCCATGGTCTTGTCTTCCTGGTGCTTATCCAACCAATCATAGATGTTCACCGGTTCTCCACGTTTCATGAGGACAACTTTCTTCATTATGAATTATTAGTTCCCTTCAGCCTCCAAGTTCTCGCCAACTGGAGGAACGGCTTGGCTAGATCCTCCTACCCCGCCTTGCGTAGCTATCTAAGGTTGAATTTCCTCTATACGGCTTCTTTTGCCCAAATTTTGGTCTATTGGGAGATCATCCGCTCTTGCCTCAGTGATCAAGTCAGGAATTTGTTCCTCAGGGTTCGTTAAAGCGCGAGAGTCCTTTTTTCAGCTCTTTTCCTCTTCGGATCTACGAATTTCATTTGAGAGAAGTCCATCTACATTAGCAAAGAAAATAAAGAAATAATCAAAAATTTTGAAAGAAGATATAGAATAATTATGTACCAGTCAAGTGTGATGGATCGGCATCAGAACAATCTATAGGGTCGGTCTCATCAATTTCTGCCAGCATCCTGGCCAACTCGGTATCTTCACTAGAACTCTCAGAACTGATTTGGTCTGCCATTAGTTCATTTATTAGTAAGGTATTTGACCTGCCGGTCTTTTTCTTCTTCCTAATGTTCCTAGCTTCTCTAGTCGCTTTTGCGGTTTCTTCTTCAGCAATGTTCCTTTTAAGGAGATAACTTTTTACATAATAATCAAGTGAGTTTTCCTTACTAAACTCAGCAGCAGCAAACTCCTTAAGGAGATTAAGAAATTTTGGTTTCAAGTCCCGGCGATTTACGCTTTTGGCGGAAACCCATTTGCGGGGAAGATCAGAAAAGGCTTTTTTAAGCTGGATTAAGAAAAATCTCTAGCAGATATCATGGGCTTTATCAGGAGACTCAGCCCATAGCCTAAATGCGGAAGCCCGAGCTTCAGCAGAAAAATAATATTCACTCTTCCCACATGTGAAACTGAAGTACTTCATGTACCTTTCCATGCTTGGGTTGAGACCCATCTCCTTATGCATGTACAAAAATATTCAGATATACAACAAGTTGAGGTGTGTTAACACCTAATTTTTGATGTAGGAATACGGAAGCGGCTTGGAGGCCCAATGATGATCGTTCATGTTCTAAGTAGCATGAATTGAGTCGATATTTTCTTTTTAGAGATTGCATTACTTCACTTTAAGTGTTTTCTAAACTTGGTAGCACATTTTTCTCCAAAAGCCTTGTTTTAAGCATAAACGATGCATTTTTCATACGGTTTTCATCATAACTTTTTCTATAAGTATCCAAATGACTTGAAATTTTGATGGTTGATAGTTGAGGCCATTCTGCACATTTTCTCAGTTTTAATGTTTTGTAAAATCAGACATTTAGAGGCCCAAAAGGACCCAGTGCCACTCTAAAGAGAGGAATTGGGCCCAATGCGACTCTTTCAAGTGGAGTTGTGCCCAACTCCACTCATATGACTGGCATTGGGCTCAATACCACAAGGAAGACTGGCGTTGGGCCCCCAACGCCAGTCAGGCGATCTCAGTTGTAAAAAGCCCATTTCTGGGCTGTTTCGGCCCGGAATGGCCCGTATGAGTCGTACACGCATCCCAAAGCTCTAGAGGGATATTTTTGTCTAAAATATCCTTTGCTTTAGGCTCAAGTCATTGAATTTCAATGAAAACTGATTGTGGTAACCCTAGCTTAAGTTTTAAGCTAAACTAGCTATAAATACACGTATAAAACTAGGTTTTAGGGAGAGGCAGCCAGAGCATACAAATTTTAGGGTTTGATTATAGATATCAACACTCTAAAACTCATTCATAGCTAAGAAACACTTTCTTTCACATTATTTTTTCAAAACAAGCTAAAAAAACTCTTTGAATCTTGCATTAAAGAGGTGGTTTGGAGTTTTTAATCCCTCGAAGCAAGTTCTAGTAGCCTTTAATCAATAAAAAGTAATAAGAAAGTTGCTTAAACAAGATCTAAGAGTTATCAAGTGCTTCCAAGCCAATTTTGTAAGAGGTAAGTCACTTTTCTTTGCGTTTTTCATCATTTCCATGCATTTTTCCATGTTTTGAAATGTTATAAACATGTTAAATGTGATGATGTGTTGCTATAATTTTCTGTTTGTATGTTTTATTAATGTCTTTGCATGTTTCTTTTGTTAAAATGCCATTTTGAGTCATGAAAATGCGTTATAAAGGTTAAAAATTGCATCTTTTTGCATGTTCTTGTGTTTTGATTTCAGATCTGATGAGTTGGATGTTGTTTAAATGTTTTCCATGCATAAAAATCCTTTCTTTTTATGTTTTGTTGTGTAAAAATCGTTTCTTTTGCAAAAAGTTTATTTCTTTTGTATAAAAATCACGTTTTTTGAGTTTTCATGCTTAAATGTTGCATTTTTTGTGTAAAGTTGTTTCTTTGCTTGTTTTAATGATTAAAGCTTGTTTATTTATGTTATTTTAAAATCCTTTGAATAAAGTTTGCATCTTTTGCATGTTTTATGTTTAAAGGTTGAGTCTTTTATTGTTTTATGCATAAAATTTACATCTTTTGCACGTTTTAATATAAAGTTTGAATCTTCTAATGTTTCACGTGTAAAGCTTGTATTTTTTTTTGTTTTAAATGATGTTTCTATGTCAGATCTGCATTGAAATGTTATTTTAAAGAATGTGCATATTTGTTTTATGTAAAGTTATAATCTTTGAATGTTTTATTTATAAAGCTTGCGTCTTTATTGTGTTTTATGCATGCCATATTTAGATTTAGGTTGTTTCGTGCATTTTTATGTGATTTGATGATTGTTTCATGAGTTTTTATCTCTGTTTGATCATTTTTGGGGCTTGGTAAACCCTGAAAATTGCATTTTATGTCGAATTGTGCATGTTGTATGTTGTCTGGCCACCAACACCACAAGCAAGAGTGGCGTTGGGCCCAAATGCCTGTAGGTAACTAGCGTTTGGCCCAAACGCCAGTCTCCTGAGTGGCGTTGGTGTAACATCCTCATACATTATTACATGCATTAGTGATTAATTAGTGTCATTAGTGTGGTTAATTTTTATTAATTGTGCATCATTAATTATATTCATGTGTAGGAGGGGTATAAGTGTTGAAAATATTAGTTAGGAGGATG
>CANYLF014192307.1:0-15333 GCA_948193215.1 Bocquillonia castaneifolia
CATATAATTAGTATTAATAGCTATTTACCTACAATACATGAAGAACCACCAATTAAATATCTTGACCTTCATTTTTTCAATCCACTTTGCATAAGAAACTTCCCTAATCACAATTATTCATCCAAATGAACAATTCAATAACAAAAAATATAATTAACACTCAAATATTTCTTCCAAAATCATCAATTACATGTTGACATATTTTTAATCAAAAACCCCCAACAAGTCTATCAAAACCTAACTCCCAATTTCATAATTAAACCAATTAATATCAATTAACAACAATTAATTAAAGAAAACTTACCAATTTATAAACATCTTCTTCTTTTCTTCCCCTTTCCCTCTTCTTTTCCTCTCCTCTTTCTCTTCTTCTTCCTCTCCCACCAATCTCTACAAAATCCACTAACAAGAGACCCCTTCTTATCCCTTAAATTTTCATTTTTCCAATATTAATATAGTTTGAAATTTTTTCATTGGTGGGTTTAAAGTTAATCTTTGACTTTTAAACCATTTTAAGGAAAACTTACAAATTCATCCTTAAACAATCAAGTTCTACCATATACATACTCATAACTATTATTATCAACAATTACACTCTTCATGCACATGAAATGATTTAATAATCTACAATCAACAAAAATTAATTATACTAATGATGCCAATTAAGCACTAATGCATGTAATTAAGCTTGAGGATGTTACAGGGTATAAACCTTCATAATGGACAGCAGCCCTCTCATTCAATTCTCTTAGGCTTTGTTTGGGAAAGTGGTAGTAAAGTAAAGGATGAGTTTTTAAAGTAAAGTAAAAGAAAGTAAAGTAAGGTAATTGTTATAATAAACCCTTGCATTGTTTGGGAAGAATGAAAAACAAAGGATGGGTTATTATATAAATCTTACAAAAATAGCATTTTAAAAAATATATCATTTCATTTATATTTTAGGATGAAATAGTAATTTTAATAAAAATAGGTTTTAATAAATAAAAGAACCCTCTTCAACCCACCAATTTGGTGGGTTGAGAAATAGGGGGTTTTCAACCCTTCCCAACCCTTCAAAACCCAACCCCTCATTATTTTACTTCCTTCCCAAACATGGGTTAAAATCACCCAACCTTTATAAACCCTTCCCAACCCCTCTCAACCCCCCATCCAAACAATGCATTAGGGTTTTTGAACTTCTTTTCTCATTTCTTCATTTCTTTACCAAATTTCTTTAAACAAGAAGTACAAATGGTAGACGATCATACTCTGGAACCACCCTGAGACCCTATAAGCATCTTTCACATCCGTGGGGAGGTCCAAAGAGCTTTGAATGGAGGAATTCCAAGAGGAGGAGGAATCTCTCCACTTTCCAATACCAAATTCCACATTTCTAGCCTTGTGAGAGACCAAGTAAGCCCCAAAACTCCCTACCTTGCTTGTGACTTGTCTAGACTTTGTTTATTCTACAATTTCAGAAATAAAGAGTGGCCAATGCCACCAACGCCACTCTTATGAGTGGCGTTCACCCCTAAGCCACTTATATGAGTGGCGTTGAGGGTGAACCCACTCCTAGGAGTTGCGTTGCCACTCCTCTAGGCATGTAGGGTAGTTTTTGACTTGCATGTGGACTTTTGATGTATGTTTAGATATTCTAAGATACAAAAATTACCATAATATGTATGCTACATGATGAATTTATGCATGAACTAGGGTTTGTTGGCCACTTGAGTTAAGAAAACATGCAAATAAGATGATTGAGTTAGGGGTATGCCTGCATTGCTTCTTTATAGGGTGCTTCTTCCTTTACCTTCAATGGGAACTTTTAGACGGTTCGTAATGTTTGGAGATAAATGCCTGTAGAGGTTCAGACTCTGGTTACTCAGGCTGGATTTGGACCCTTCCTTTTTACTGTTCTTGATGGTGCAAGGGATTTAGACAATCCTCATTGCGACCACCGTGCAATGCAAGCACTTATGGAGAGATGGTTTGATACCACCCACACATTCTAGTTACCATGCGGGGAGTATACACTATCTCCTACTTCCTTTTCTGCCATTACTGGATTGGCATGTAGTGGTGAGAGGATTTTCTTTGATGGAGGGATCTACTTTGTAGATGAGCTAGTACAGAATGAGTATATTCTTCGAATGCTGGGGATGGTTCCTAATAGGAAGAGCTCGAAGAAGCTCTATGTTGATGCTTTGGTTAGACACTTACAGAGCTATCAGCCTGGTTTACACTGGAGGTTCAACCAGATGGCCAGTGTCTTTATCTTGTATCTGCTTGGTAGCACCCTATTCTGCGACACTAATACTACTATTCCTCTACATTTTATTTCAATCCTCCGAGACTTTGATCAGATGAGTAGTTATGACTGGGGATCTCCTACTTTGAACTATTTGTACCTGTGCATGGACAAGATTGTGCATAGTGGAGCTAAATTCTATAACTTCTGGCATGCTACTCATGTAAGTTGCTTCTTGCTTTTGTGGCTTCCTTCTTTGCTTGCATGCTTCTGACTTTATCCCTTCTTTTACAGGTCTAGGCCATCGAGATGGGTTTGCTATGCCAATATCTACCTATACATCATCCCCATACATTCCCTATTCTTCGACGGTGGGGTTTGCATCGCGTGTCTATTCATGCATTGCCGGTTCATCACCATTGCAAGTATCTTAACTCACTTACCGTTGATAGGGTACAACTACAATAACTTTGTTAGTTTAAACTGAATTGAAAGTGTTTTAGAGACTTACATAGTTTTCTTGGTGTTTTATAGCTTGATAGAGGATGGCTTGGTCCAGTTGAGAGACATCCACCTTATGTCGTGGCTACCATGGAGAAAGATAGCATGAGGATTCTCCTGGAGGGACCTAAGATGAGGATGCGGTTCCTTGGAGAGAGGACTCCTCTTTAGTATACTGCGAGGTTCTATAGAGAGCCTTTCGATTCCCCTCTGGATATGTTTTTGGGTCATGAGTTGACTAGAGATTTTCTGGACAGTGCTCTTGATGGCTTTGAGTATTTAGCTTTCATCACTCAGGCTAAGAATTATTAGAAATTCCTCAAACGATGATGCCTTCCCGTGCTTCCTATGTCTGACAGAATGCTTTCCAAGGTAAGATTACTTGGATTTTCCTTTTAATGGATCCTTTGACTTCTAACCAGGATTGCCACTTTACAGATACAGATGGGCATTAGCACTTTCCCTGATCGTGATGACTCTAATGATGATGCTGGTGATACCGAGAATCAAGCAGCTGAGGTTTCTACAAGACCTCATCCCCAAGCACGTTCCTAGGCTAGTGATATTCCTAGTTCCAACACTAGAGGTCTTGGGCAATCATTTCATGGGCCAGATGGCCCCAAGCCATATGCAGCTCATCTAGTGCGAGGCCATGCCACAAATGATGCTGATAGCTTTGTCCCTGGCCATATCGCAGAGTTTCCTAGCTCAACAGTCATGCATAGATCTCATGTTGGCATTGTTGAGCATACTCTGTAGCCAGCTGGCTCTTCTATTGCTTTCACCAGTGGATGCACTCATGTAAGTCTTCCCCTTTTTCACCTTTTGATTCTGTTATCTGGTTTCCAAAACTGACCCATTCATTTCCAGGTTCCTGTGCATAAGGTGGCTCATCTTGCTTCCTTATACCAGGCTAGCAAGGCATACACTGTTGAGTGTTATGATGCTTGGAGAGAGGCCTATGCTTCGGCCTGTAGAATAAATGCTGATCTGAAGAGCCGTCTTGTAGATTATGAGGCAGCACAGGATGATGAGGATGCTGATGACTAGGAGGACACTGAGGATGATCAGGAGCCTCCTCAGGATGATGTTAGACAGCCAGAGGCACCTCAGGATGATATTGAGGGTGCTGATGATGATGTTGAGGACGCTGATGATGATGAAGCTGAGGAGGAGGAGGAGGATGATGAGGAGGAGGACTATGCTGGATAGTCAACTTTTGCATCTTCTATTTATTGACTTTCTAAACTTTATGTATCTCTAGGATTTTTAATCCTTGTACTTGAACCTGCATGTTATGAATGTTTCATATATATACAGTATGTATGCATTGTTTATTTATGCTTTTCTTATAACAAATGCATGAAGTGTCATGTATAGAATCCTCCTAGGATTGCAAAATTTTACAAGAATCTGTAAATCATCTTTTGGAATGTGCCTGTGGCCCAAGATGGTGGCAACGCCACTTCTTTGAGCCGTCGTTCCGTTTTTAAAATCTTGACCTGTTTCAGCTCTTGTTTAACCCTGGAATTCCCCAAACCTGGTGAATTATAAATAAGACCTCTATGGTGCCATAGAAACATTAGAAAATACCAAATCAAAGCCTTAGAAATTCTCCCAACTCATCACAATGTTCCAAAACTCTCAAAAAACCCTGAAGAAACAGCTAAAAAGCTTAGAAACACCATTCTGGGAATCTTTAAACACTTTGCACCTTGTGGAGTTCAAATCTTTCCTAAAATTTTCTTATGATCAAACACTTTTTCATGCAATAGCTGATTGTTGGAGTGCCAGAGATCATGTTTTCGCTTCAATGGAATCAAAATCTGCCCCCTGTTTGAAGCATTTGAAGGCATTCTGGGCAAAGTTCATGGTTCTGATGCCCCTCTAGCATTACCTAGCTTGTATGCTCTGACCTTAGAATTCATGTCTAGCATTTTTGAAGTGACTTTTGACCAGATACAATTCTGTGTAGATGGCCAATACATTCTGACTGAACGATTACTTGAATTGAGTGATTCAAAACCCAAAGGATGCAAACCCTGGTAGATGATTACCAGCTTTTGCCTTTATTCTCACTTCTTGCTGATCTCTATAGAGGGTAGAGGCAGTTTTCAGATTGCCCATATCTTAGAATAGGTAAACAAAGGACACAACCATTTTTCGACCATCTTGGCTGAAACTATAATTGGCTTAGATTCTGCCAAGAACACTTGAAATCTGAGAGGTAACCCTTTCTTGCTTCAGGTATGTCTGTTCTGGTGTTCTCTATCTCCCAGTTTTCTGTTAAGGCTTCATCTGACTCTGTGAACTTCTTTAGATTTGGCTTATGGAGAAATTGGCTGTCATAATGGCCCTAGTTTTTCCCAAAACTTACAAACCTCGTCAATGGCAATCTAAGAGACATGCTTTATCTGGAGTTCAGCGTGTTGCTTTATAAGACACTAAGGGCTGGACTAACTTCTTTTCTTCTAGGAGCGAGGATCAAATCCGTTGAAGCTGTCCATGGTGGAATCTTTCTTTTGTGACTATCGGTTGTGTAGACCACTGTGTTCCAATTGCTGGTCTCGGAACAGTGACCTTCTACTGCCCAGCTAGAGTATGCAAACAGTATGGAATGGTGCAGAGGATTCCAGGTACTATTCCCCATCTTTGCGCCTTATGCTGTTACTACTTATTTTCTGAGAGACATCTAGGATCGTTAGGCTGGCAGGACTGTTCAGAGAAACTTGAACACTACCAATGGTGTCACTACAGATGATCAGTACAAGGCTTGGGTAGCTTCGATGAGTGCAAATACTTCTTATAGAGCTTGGACTTTATTCCAGGATGAAGTAGATGAAGATTACCACTCTTGGCTTGACATGCAGGCTAATCTTCCTGAAGAGAAGCGGAGAGAATGAGGTGATATGCTGATGGCTGCAATTAATAAGAATGTAGCAAAAAGGGCAAGGGATGATGCAAAAATGAAACTGAATGCAAGTTTTGAAGACATAATGCAAGACAAAAGGAAGAAAAAGAAATAGAACAAATTAGTCTCATAACCATTCCTCTTATTTATGCAATATTTTATCTTTTTAGTTATGCAGACATAGAATCAGACATCATAAGTAAATTTTATAATTTTCCTTTGCAAAATTTATTTTATTAATATTAGCACAGAAGCGTACTTTAATAATTACAAATAATATTACTACTATCTCACTTTCTTCTCTCATTAGCCTTAATTTTTGCCTGGACTGTTCCCATTTTTGGAGGTTTTCACCCTAGCAGGCTTTTACCCTAATTTTTTCTTAGAATGCCTCTTTGGGAGGTTTTCATCCTAACGGACTCCTTTATTTTTGCATGAGCTGCCCAAATGGGTTTTCAACTCATCGAGATTTATTATTTGTATACATTTTTCTAAAGATAGTATTTCTTGAGATGATCCATGTTCACAGGTTCTCGAAACTCATTCCCTTCCAAATCTAATAGCTTCATAGCTCCTTTAGGCAAAATCTTCTTAACCAAAAATGGACCTTCCCAATTTGGCTTGAACTTTCCCCTAGGATCAAAAGGAATTAGCTTGGCTTGCTTCAACACCCAATCTCCTTCTTTAATTGACCTAACTTTGACTCCTTTGTTGAAGGCTTTGGCTATCCTCTGCTGATATACATGAGTGTAATGTAGAGCTTACTTTCATCTTTCCTCTAAAGACAGCAACTGTTGGTATCTCGATTCAGCCCATTGTGCTTCAAGAATTTGTGCCTCTAGTACCACTCTTAATGAATGAATCTGGGTCTCAATTGTCAACACTACTTCGCCTCCAAATACCAAAGAATAGGGGGTTTCCCCTATGGCAGTTCTCATGGTTGTATTGTAACCCATAATGGCTAAGGGTAATTTATCTTCTTAATCCTTGTATGTTCTTACCATCTTAGCCAGGATCTTTTTTATCATCTTATTAGCTACTTCTACTACACCGTTAGCATGTGGTATGTAAGGGGAAGATCTATGATGCTCAATTCCTTTTTCCTCCAGTAGATCTGTCGTTTCTCCCTGAAATTGAACCCCAATATCTGAGATGATATGATATGGTTGCCCGAATCTATTGATGAGCTTCTTGTTAATGAATTCAGCCATACTCTCCGTAGTAACTGTTGGCAGTGAGATTACTTCCATATATTGGGAGAAATACTCAATGGCCACAACGATGTATTTATGCCCGTTGGAGGCTGTTGGCCTTATTTCCCCAATAATATCAATCCCCTAAGCTGAGAAAGGCCAAGGAGATGTCAGATTGTGTAATTCAGTCAATGACAGATGAATCTGATTTCCTTGCAATTGGCATTCATGACACTTTCTAATTAGCTTTATGCTATCTCTGTCCATAGAGTCCCAATAATACCCTTGCTGGATTATCTTCTTAGCCAAAGTATGCCCGTTCATATGAGGTCCACAAACCCCAGCATGGATTTCTTTCATGACTTCTTCTGCTTCATACTGGTCAAGGCATCGAAGTAGTATCCCATTCGAAGCTCGTCTGTATAATATCCCCTCGTAGTAAGTGTAGTTCCTCAAATTGACTCTCAAAGCATCCTTTTTCTTTCCCAAAGCTTCTTCTGGGTATTCTCCCTTCTCTAGGAATTTTAGAATCTCATAGAACCAAGCCTTCTCCTTCAGTCCATGTATTATCATCACCTGTTCTCCTTGATAACAAGGAATCCTTGATCTGCACATTACCAATGGCTTCATAGCTACATTCCTAGAGTTGTCCCACATTGATGCCAAAGTCGCAAGTTCATCTGCCATCTGATTTTCCTCCCTTGGTAAATGTATGAAGGTACAGTTAGAAATACTCAGGGTGAGTATCTGAATGTACTCTACATAAGGCTTCAGCTTCTCGTCTTCGACTTCTTAGTTCTCAGAAGCTTGATTGATGATGAGCATTGAATCCCCATAGATAGTGAGGTTCTTTGCCCTTGTTGTAATTGCTGCCTCTAAACTGAATATACATCCTTTGTATTATGCCATATTATTGGCCAAAGGGATGTTTTCTTCCTTGGGTGTGATCAAAATTGCCCCCACTCTGGCTCCTTTCTGATTGACTACTCTGTCAAAGTAAACCTCTATCAAGTTTAAAGGCTCATTAGGGAAATCATATTCCCATTTTTCCTACCCCTCTATTGGATTTAGAGCAAGAAATTCTGCTATTGCTCTCCCCTTGATGGTCTTTTTTGTCAAGTATTGTATATCAAATTCTGTTAACAATACCAACCATTTAGCAAGCTTTCCTACTAGTACAGGTGCTTCATACAAGTAGCGTAATGGATCTACTTTACCTACTGCTTGAACCTGATAGGATTGGTAGTAATGCCTCAACTTCCTTGTCATCCATATCACCGCTAAGCAAGTTTTCTGAACCATGTCATACTTTACTTCATAGGATAACAACTTCCTGCTAAGGTAGTAGATTGCATGCTCAACCCCATTCTCATTTTCTTGTGCGACCATTGCACCTATAGCATCATCCTCCAAGGCCAAGTATAATATTAATGGCTTTCCTGTCCATGGTGGTTACAGAACAGGTGGGTTCATTAAATACTATTTGATCTTGTCAAATGCCTCTTGACATTGTTTATCCCACTCTATCTTCTGACCTTTTCTGAGCAGCTTGAAAATGGGCTCATAAATCGTGGTTAATCTGGAGATGAACCTGCTGATGTACTAGATTTTTCCCAAGAAACCTCTAACTTCCTTCTCAGTCTTGGGTGCTGGCAGGTCTTGAATTGCTTTTACCTCGTCTGGATCTACTTCTATTCCCTTTTGACTCATAATGTGTCGAACGAGCTTTTCAGAGGTAATTCCAAAGAAACATTACTTAAGATTGAGTCTAAGGTTGTATTTCTCAACTCGGGCTAAGGAACCAATCTAGAGCTTCAAAGTGTTCATCCCTGCTTGATGATTTGACCATCATATCATCAACATAAACCTCGATCTCCTTATGCATCATATCATGGAACAAGGTCGTGGCCATTCTCTGATAGGTTGCCCCTGCGTTCTTCAAACCGAATAGCATGACTTTGTAGCAATACACACCCCATTTTGTGATAAAAGCTATCATAATCTTGTCCATGAGTTCCATCATAACCTGATTGTAGCCTAAGAAATCGTTTGTAAAGGAGCACATGGCACTTACAGCCGCACTATCCACCAAAACATCGATGTGGGGTAAGGGGAAGTCATCCTTCATTGATGCCTTGTTCAGATCCCTATAATCCACACACATTCTTACTCATCCATTTTTCTTCGGAACCGGGACGATATTGGCTAACCATCTAGGGTAATTTACTACTTCAAAGAACTTGGCTTTGATATGCTTTTCTACTTCCTCTTTGATGAGTTTGTCCCATTCTAGTCTGAGTCTTCATAGCTTATGCTTGACTAGCTTCTTGCTGGGATCTGTAGGGATGTGATGTTCTACAATGCTTCTGTCGATTCCTGCCATATCATCATATGACCATGCAAATACTATCTTTCTTTTATTTAATATTTTTTTTTCAAATTTTTCTCTCTCATTATCAGTAATAGCATATGCAAGCATTATTTTCTTTGGATTATCTTTTGTGCCAATGTTAATAGAATGTGTTTGCATAGAATTAATGTCAAAAATGCTTATAATATGATGCACAATGCACAATGCTAGTAGCTAAAACATCACACAAGTAAGTGAAATTGGCAGTTATATCATTAACTTTGGAAACAAAAATTGAACCGTCCTCAAACAAGTCGGACGTTATTACATCAAGATCCGTTTCTTCATAAAACAAGCTATCTAATGAGCATTCTATAAACTCATCTATCTCAAAAAATATAGCTGGAGTGGCTTCCTTGAGGTCGATCAGTTCTTCAACCTTGATCTAGCTAACTCCCTTTATCAGCATCTCTTCCACAGCTTGAGTATCCAGTAGCTCCCTGAAAATCTCAAAACCTGGCACTTGGATCTTCCCTATGTCAACTAGTTTAGCCTTTCTCGGGTAGAGGAGCCCACTTTCAAGAATAAAGAAATCTGCAGGAGACTTTCCCTTTTTGATCTTATCATTGCCTTTATAGCTCAATCCTTCCTTGGTTGTTTGAGTTTTAAAGTCCGGTAGTTGGGTAACTCCTTGCTGGTTCTTTCCAGACCCTAATGTAGGCATATAGTCCATCTTTTTCATCATCTTGTTGACTATAAGGTTATTTGGCTCATCAGAGATACACATAATTTGAAAGCCCATGGGAGAAATGATCCCCTAAAGTGTAGCTCGCAGCATAACAACTGAGGTAATCGGTTCAGCTGAGATGGTCAGAATTTCATCTTGATATGGAAATTTGATCTTTTGGTGAACCATAGAAGATACTCCTCCCAAAGCATGGAACCAAGGTCATCCCAAGAGAACAGAAAAAGTCATGGGAATATCTAGGACAGTGAAATCCAATTCAGAAATAATTGGCCCAGTCTTGACCTTGGTAGTGAATATTCCTTCAACTACTCGTTTGGAATCATCATAGGCTTGAATGACCAAGTCAGATGGTTTCAAGTCTTATTTGGCTATTCCCATCTTTGAAAGAATCTTAGATGGGCATACATTAATGGATGGACCATCATCTACCATCACACATGAAGTCTATTTACCATTCACTTCAGTGGTAATGAATAAGGCCTTATTGTGGTCCCTTCCTTCCAAAGGCAAATCTTCATCAGAGAAAGTGATCTCCCCTTTCTTCTTTTCAGTCATCAATCTAACCACTTCTTCAGGCATTGTTGAGTTAGGAGCTAGGATCTGAGTTAAGGCCTTAACTAAAGCTCGCCCATGAGACTCGGATGAGGCAAGTAAGTCCTATATGCTTGCATTAGTCCTGGTCTTTTTAAGTTGCTCAGTTACAATGTCAGCAGCAGCAACTTCCTTCACTACTTCTTTCTCAGTTGACTTGCTTGATTCTCCTATATCTTTCCTTTAAAAATCTCCTCCACTTCGAGTAACTAGAGCAGGTGTGATATTATCAATTCTCGTCACATTGTCAATTACCAGCTCATTTTCATCATAACTATACCATGCATCAAACTTGAAATAATCCCTGATCTTGCCATCCTTCCTAGTCTGGATCACGTAGGAATCAATTTCATCCTTTGGAAATAAGAGCTTTCCACCAATTTCTTCCCATAAGGCCCAAATGTCCTTCTCAATGGAAGTTGGCACATCTTCCCTATTTAAGAATTGTTGCCATGCTTCTGCTCTATCCTAATCTTTCACATCTTCTCCCCATCCCTTGGGCCATGGAGTATCTTTGTCATAAACATCGAATTCAGGTCCCCATGTAGAGTCAATATCTTCCAAAGGAGCATCGCATGGTGGGTGCTTTGGATATAGGACTTTAAAGTCAAATTTGCTAGTGGGTTGGCCCAGGAGATCTTCCACATACTCTTGCTCAAAATCAAGCTCCTTTTCAACTTCTTAAAAGGAACTCCATGCCTCTTTGAGAGCTTCTTCCTCTTGATCAAAATCATCTTCAACAATTGTCCATTCCTTATCTAAGTCTACATCAGTAAAGGAGGCCCATACATCTTCCTCAGCTAAACCAGTTTCAATGTAGTTAATATTGGGTGGTGGCACTTTGTTGTAGGTAGGTAAAGGGCTGCTTTTTGTGCTAGGGTTTCTCGAATCAGGGTCCATGACTTTCCCTTCATCGATTAGGTCTTGGATGGAGTGTTTGAGCTTAATGCAATTGTCGGTAGAATGGCCTTGTACTTGGTGAAAACAGCAAAAGGCATTTAGGTTGTAATTCGAGGAGTTAGTATTTGGTGGGTTTTGGGCTGGTTCGGGTTTTGAGAGGCCTTCTTTTTCTAGCCTCTCAAAGACTTTTGAAAGTGGCTTGTTGAAGTTTGAGAATCTGCAGGTGGTTTTAACTGCATTGACCTCCACCATTTTAGTGGATTGATTATGAATATGGCTTGAACTGGCTTTATGAGTCTTTTTCTCCTCAGATTCTATCTCCTCGACTTTGAGCCCATCATCATAGAGCTCAACAAAATTTCTTGGGTTCATGAGCCGAAGCTTCTCTACCCAATTAGCATGCACATTCCCTGCTATGATCAGGACTTGATCCCGTTCTGAAGGCTTATAGGGCATCAATGCTGCCTTATTCCTCCACCTAATCAAGAACTTAGAGAATGTCTCACCATCGTTTTGCTTTGTCATCTCCAAATCCCTCAAAGAAACTTCAAAGGTGGCATTATAGGAGAATTGGCCCCTAAAAGCCTTGTTAAGAGCATTCCAATCAGATTTGATGGTCATTGGTTGTGCATGATACCAATCAGATGCTACACCTTCCAAGGTCAAAGGAAACAAACCCATCTTTTG
This sequence comes from Bocquillonia castaneifolia, assembly GCA_948193215.1. NCBI lineage: Eukaryota > Viridiplantae > Streptophyta > Magnoliopsida > Malpighiales > Euphorbiaceae > Bocquillonia > Bocquillonia castaneifolia. The sequence continues at coordinate 12,109 of CANYLF014192307.1, forward strand.
CTCCCCATTCAAAGTAGTTGCTGACATGATGGTTATGTATTGCTCGAGATGCAATTTTGGATCCCCAACTCCAATGAACTTTGGCACATCGGGCATCTTGAACTTAGGTTGTAGTCCAGTGATCCCATACAAGCCTAAGTTGTCAAAATCAAAATCTTGGTCTTTGCTCTTGACCATTTCTTAGAGCTTTTCCATCTTTTGAGTTAAAGCATTCAAGGCATCCTGGTCAGGGTGTCTTTCTTCATCCCTCTCTTCATCACTGCTTTCGGACTCATCCCTTCTACGTTCATCCCATTCTTCAAAAGCTTTCTTGATGGCTTTGTCCATCATTTCTTGCAAAGTCTTCAGGACATCATCATTTAATGTCGTCATAGTGTTTGGGGGAGTTAGAGCTTCAAGAATCGGTGGTGGTGTGTTTCGAACTAGACGTCCGGCTTGTCTTGCTAGGGTGTACTAGAAGGATCTATATTACTACAAAACAAGGGGTTAGCATACAATGTCATGTTTATGCAAGGAATGCATGTATGCATGTATGCATGAATGCACAAAGCAAGAGGACACAAGAAATAAACGTTAGTTAAACACACATACTACCAAGTGGTAGACCTTCCAACCTTATTACTCTCACACACGTATTCATATGGCAAGTCAAAATTCCTATGAATTGGTTAGGGCCGTCACATCAACAGGGGATGTTATTGCCAATATATTATGCACGTTTGTATAGGAAAACTCTCAACATCCAAACCATATAATAAGTCATTATAACGCCCTTATCCCATGTCCTTGCTCTTGACAAGTCCTTGATGTTTCCCGTATTCTTGGGTCATTTTAGCATCAATCAGGTACAATTAGATCGATGCACCAACGTCCCTTAAACACAGGTAATAGTCAAGGTCAATCTTCTAAAATCCTAACTGATCCTATGCTATAGGGCTGCATTAGTCAGGTACATTTAGACTAGCACTTGACACCCCCATTGGTAGCAATTAGAAGTTTGATTCAAGGACAATAACACTAGACCAGGTCAAAATAATGGCTTCATGGCATCACATAACACATCAATAATTTAGTAAGTCCTAGTGGAAGTTGCTAGGGTCATTACATGGCTTCAGTCGGTTCAGCTAAAGAAGGTTCCCATAGAAGGTGAACTCCCATTAACCATCTCCCTCTTTCAAAAAAGGTTCAAGCGATGGTAGGACATTTAGCTCAAAATTTCCCATTAACTATCACCCATTAACCATAACTAGGATGATAAGCAATAGTAAGACAATTCCATCTACGAGTGGTAGTCACAAATTTTGCCCCCTATGAAGTGCGCATTCGTAAATCATAGGCAGCTTGACCAGTGGTACCTGCGAGGTAAGGTGTGTTAATGCAAGAATGCAATGCAAGGAAACTAGAGTTGGATATAATGATAATGAGTTGCTCTAATCACATGAATAATAAGTCTGTCATCCCCAGTGGAGTCTTCAAACTGTGGATAAAGAGGGGTTACCCCAGTGATCCAAGTCATGCGATGACCGCGGCATTATGCCTTTAGCATACGGGAGCTAATAGTATGAGTCGCCACCTGAATAGGCATCGGGAAAAGAAGTTGGTGAGCGTCTCGATTCCCTAAGGAATACAAAAGACACCAAAAAGACACAGAGATTCCAAGATCAGACTTATGCATTCTTAAGGCGTGATTCTTTACAAGCAACTCATATGATTATAACTACCTTCATTTCCACTACTTTAAGCAAATAAAACACATAAATATACACCTACCTTTTACAACATTCATGCATGCATAATGTGAGTATCCATTACAAACAAGGATCAATTTTACGTTACCAAACCATAATTAGTCCAAATTAGATGCAAATGGTTAAAGCAACTACCACAACACATCAACACAACCTAGGTTGCTACTATTTTAACCTAGGGATTACCAAATAGCTTTATTAGGTTCATTTCATGCATATTTCACCTATTTCTCACCAAAGAAAGTTAGAATATTTACCTTTACGCTACATTCCACGTGAAATTTTTGTACACAGAAGTTGTAGATCACTAAGGGAGCCTTGCTAGAAACCAACGCCACTCTTTGCTCTAGTGAACACCCAATGCCCCTCTTGGGTGGCGTTGAGGCTCAACGCCACTCTTTGGGTCTCACCCACTCCCTCTAGTGGCGTTGCCACACACACATGCAAGGGACAGCGGGAAATGCAAAAAAATGCAACTTTCAGGCTTACCAAACCTCAAAAATTGGTAGAAAACTCAATCAAAACACAAATGCATGATGCAAACAACCTAAAACCAATGTCTATATGGCATAAACTCAACCTAGTATTCATCTAGACATCATATGGCGTGCAATTAACACTTACAGTAAGCATACAATGCATAACCTTCATGAATCTTCACAAAACATATTTAAGCCATTCAAATCATGTTATAGCAATTCAAAACATCCAAAAACAATTTCAAAACAATGGAATCATACATTACAGCATATATATCAATCATTTAATCATGTTCATAACTTATAGTAAACATGCAATGCACTGGCTTTTCATGGAAATCAACTGAAATCAATTACAATGCACAAAATCACTTTAGAAATCATTTAGATGCCATAAAAACATACTTCAGAACAATAAAACATTAAATCATAGCATTTAAATGATTAACAGTGAATTTCAATGAAAATTGAAATGAGCGCGCAATATACTGTAATTTTTAAAATCAATTGAGATCAATTTAAATGCTTTTGATTTTGATTGAAACATGTTAGAATCATATAAAAACAACATAGAACACAGTTTAAAACAATTTTCAGAATCAAAATCATAAAAACCAAGAAATTGGAAAAAAAAACTACGTACAGTGTAGTGAAAATAGCGAAAATCGATTAACAATCATTCATAATCATTAACTATCACACAATCATGCCTTGAAACACTTTAATTGAATAAATCTAACATATAATCATATTAAAAATCAACAAAATAGAAATCCAGAGAGAAATGCAAAAAAAACACAGTACATACAACTTTCACGGTAAAATTAAGGAGATGGATATTTTAATGCATATGATGGATGGAGATCATAATAATTTCACAGAAACAAAAAAAAAGTTAACAATGAAAAGCATTTAGAGTACTTACAATGAAGATCAGTGAAACTCCAGATTCAACAGACAACAATTCAATTTAGGTAGTAAATTGAATTTGACTTACA
>CANYLF014192415.1:0-21306 GCA_948193215.1 Bocquillonia castaneifolia
CTAAAATCAATACCAAACCGCATTAATTTAATGTTTAGCAGCACTAACTTATTTTAATATTGTAAAACCCTAACTTAATTTAATATTATAATACATGAATATAATTTATTAATGTAAAAACCTAACTTTAACCACAAAACCTAGGTTTCAAATACCGAAACATATTTTACATAAAATTATCATGTAATACAAGCACAACTTGTCAAAAAAGGCATTCAAAGTTACTTGGCAACTGCAGAACCACCAATTTACAGGACCACTAATTTGTAGGACCACCTATTTGCTCTCAAAGAAAATAAAAATGAAAAGAAAACGGAAAAGAAAAAGGTTATACAAGTGTTGTTTATAGGTTTTATTTACTTGGTAATGCAATTGTCTCTCAAGTTTTCTTCATGGTTTCACCATTGCTTCGATCACCATTGCGGTGCATTTTTAGAGCTGAAGGTTTGTTTATCTTCTCTCTATCAAAGCTGCTTCAATTAATTTGTTTACCATAAAAAAATGACGACGTTTTGGTAGTGGATAATTAGGCCTAAGAGGAATTGTTTAATTTGTCCTTTAATTGTAATTGTGAGCTGAGTAGTGAGCCGACGTGGTGTTTTAATCTGACGTGTCCAACCAAAGGAACACACGTAGAGAGCTCAGGAGAGCCACGTCATTTTCCGATGGAATCTGAGTAGTGGTTTGCACAACTTAAAAAGGCCAGGCCTTTAATTGCCAAAAAAAAAAGGCCAGGATAAAAATGCTAAAGTGACTAAAGGTTGGGTCTTTTTTAGTCATTAGGCCAATTTATAATTATCCCCAAAATATTAAACAATATAGGTTATTAATTTATATAACATTCATTTAAAGTATCATATAATTTATTATACATTTTTATATAGTTTGTATAATTAATATGAAGAAAAAAATTGTGAAAGAAAATCTTTTTTATCAATAAAATAAATTTTGTTGTATATCTTACTCAAATATTTCACTTCTTATAAATATTTTTTAAATATATACATGTCGATATATAAATAACTATAAAAAAATAAGTAATGTACATTGGGTTTAAGGTACAATGATTTTATAAATTAATATTTACACGTAGGTGTATAATATTTTGTATTAAATAATATATAGTAGAATTATTAAATTATACACGTTCCACGGAGTTGGTGGATTGATTTTTCATTGAATACTAGAGGTTATTAATTTATAGAGTATCAACTTGGGCAGGTTCAACTGTGTGTGTGTGTGTGTATAAAACCATCCTTTGTTTTAAAAAAATATTAATAACTTACAAAATAAAATTATTTTTTTCATTTTTCTGAATCGATGCATTTCTTTATTAAGTAAATTAACTCATTTTTATAAAAAAAATGACATTAAATTAAGAAAAATAATATTTAATCAAATAAAAGTGAATTTTTATAGTCTACAAAAAAATGATACCAATTAAAGGAAAAATGAAAAAAAATGTTAACCTTTCTGTGATTTTTTCACATTTTTCACAAACAAAGTATGGTTTCTTTGTTTAAAACAAAGTAACTATAGAAAATGCCTATATATATAGAGGGAAGGTGCCTTACACAATTACTTTATTTTTTACAAATTAACTTTACTTAGTCATTTTATCACCATTGGATGAGATCATGATACTTTAATCCAATGGTGATGAGTTTACCAGGTAAGATTACTTTATAAAGAGCAAAGTATTCGTAGAGATTTTGTAAAGAGCAAAGTAAGATTACTTGGTCATCTCATATGAGAACGTGCTTATAATAGTAATCCCATTTCCATATAGGGAATGAATGTTATAAGTATGTTCTCATATAAGAACATGTTTATAAACCATTGGATGACATTTCTGATAAGGATAAAGATGGATTTAAAATGAGATCTTCCATCTTTATCCTCATCGCGAATTTTGATCTAAAATTTTGTATGTGAGTTAAGAAAAATGCAACCTAATTTATAGAAAAATAAAAAAATTGATAAAAAAATTATTTATTTTAATTTTTTAATGACTTAAAATTGGAACAATCATAAAAAATAGAGTAAATATCCAAATGGTGCTAAATTTGATAGAAGAGCATCATAAAATATGCTCAATTTAATAGAATACATGATGACAAATTTTGATGAACTTTGTGGTGCTTGTTGGAAGTTGCATTGTGACGACATGTCATCCGGTTGTATTGCCAGATCACTGTGATGGAAGGCATTTTCAATCTTGTTTTGGTATGTTTGGTCCTAACTAACGATACAAATCTATCGGTGACTACTAAATGTTGAGGTAGCGTATATTATCCTTGTGAAGGACCCATTCATACCCCGATGTCACCTACAAGAGGCGATTCTTTGATCGAGACCCCAGGTTAGGTGAGGCTATCCGCCGAGTTTAAGCATATCAATAAGCAGGGGAAAAGAAACTTACTAGGATTCCCCTAGAAATGGTGAGCGAACTGGGAACAGCTCAGCTTGAGAATCAGGCGCCCTCGGTGTTCAAATTGTAGTATGGAGAAGCGTCTTCAGTAGCGAACCATGCCCAAGTCTCCTGGAAGGGGGCACTGAAGAGGGTGAAAGCCCTGTCATGCTCGGACCCTGTTGCATCACGAGGCTCTATTTACGTGTCGGGTTGTTAGGGAATGTAACTTAAATCGGGCGGTAAATTTCATCAGAGGCTAAATACATGCGAGAGATTGATAGCGAACAAGTACCGCATCATCTTTCCCTTGTGGTACTTGTTTGCTATCGTTCTCTCACCCATAATTAGCCTTCGACGGAATTTACCCCACGATTCAGAAACGAGCTCTAATCTTTGAGTGCATTGCTTGTTGGAAGTTGCATTGTGATGACGTGTCATCTGATTGTATTGCTAGATCACTACTGTGATGGAATGTGGTTTCAATCTTGTTGTGGTGAGTTTGTTCCTGACCGATGATGCATATCTGTCGGTGACCTTTAAATGTTAAGGTTTGGACCGAGCATTAAGTTGCAGGTGCGATAACAGTTGGAAATTGCTTTATGACGGTGTGTCATTCAGTTATATTGCCAAATTAGTGTAATGGAAGGCAGTTTCAATCTCATTGTGTTGAGTTTGGTCGCGATCGATGATGCTAATCACTCGGTGGCTTATTAATGTTATGGTTGGGAATGATCTCTAATCTTCGAGTGTGGTGCTTGTTGGAAGTTGCATTGTGATGACATGTCATCCGATTGTATTACCAATTCACTATGATGAAAGGCATTTACAATCTTCTTGTGCTAAGTTTGGTCCTGACCGACGATGCATATCTATCGCTCAAGAAGATGAAGACGGAGTTGAGATTCTATCTACTACCTCAGTAGAAAGTCGTTATCTTACGAAGTGATGTATGACATTTTTCAGAAAACATGCTTGGCGGTTATATGGACAACACGGAAGTTGAGGCACTACTACTATTCCTATCAGGTATGGTATGTCATGAATAATCCAATGAAAATGTTATTAATGATATAAAATTGGAAAAATCATAGAAATTAGAAAAAAAATGTCCAAATGGTGTAAATTTTTGTAGGAAAGTATCATAAAATATGCTTAATTTTATGGAGTACATGATGAAAAATTTTAATGAACTTTGCACACTCTAGTTGAAAGTGGGCATGTCTAAAACATCCACATGGCGTGACAAGATATGTTGAGCTACATGGCAGCCCACAAGGGGGCTACAACTCTACCCCACCTGCCCCCAACCCCCTCCTTCTTCTCTCTATGAGGGAATGTTGCATCCAATGAGATTTTTTGAAACTCACACGTTAGATATTCTTGAACTCAGGGGCTTAACTCAGGTTTTACCGGAGGCTTAATCCATGTTGGCCGGATCTGGGGTTTTACATGGTCCTTTTTTAATGTGTTCCCAATCTCGGATGTTGGATATTCTTGAGCCCTGGTGGGCCCAATGCAAGTTAATACGGGCGGGCCTAACCTAGGTTAACTCGGGTGGGCCCAACCCCGATTTTGTGTGCGAAAGCAAGCCTACGCTTTGTATACATTAGCATTGGATAACATCATAGGATTTCGGTTTTATTTAGTTAGCCTTCGGGATCAAAATATTGATTAGCAGGGACAGTCGGGTAGGAATGGCAACGGGTAAGGTATGGATAGGGTGCTATCATACCCTTACTCATACCCAAATAATATAATTGTACCTATACCCATACCTTAATGGGTAAAGAATTTTATTTCGTACCCAAACCAATAGGGTTTCGGGTACCCATTGGTAAACCCATTACCCAAATAGTCACTTAAATAATTTTTAATTATATATGTTAATCTTACACTATAAGTTAAAATATTACACATTAAAATAAATAGAACAACATTAAATAATATAAAATAAAAAAATTATTTAAAAATATTAAAATAACTGTTAGAATTTTATTTTATCCTTTAAAATTAATAAAATTCAATTATAAAAAAAATATTAATATGATTCATCATATTAACAAAATTAATCATTTTAATATTTCAGAAATATGATAACCCCAACTCAAATAATTTAATACATATGATAGAATCTGTTAAAATCAATAACATAAGTATATTACTAATTAGGTAAATATGTATATATCATAATCACACAAGTATATAAACCTATATCAATAATACAAACCTTTTGCATCATACCTAAACATTTTATATCACGTGAATAAATTTATGCACACCATATCTGAATATTCTCATTTTTCATTTTTTTATTCTTATACAAAATTTTACTACTTTATTATTTATGAAGTAAATTAATTTATTATCACCTTATCATAATAATATTTCATAATATTATTATAAATTATTAAAAAATTATAAAGTTTTTTTTACTCTTTATGACATTGTCACAAGTTTTCTTAATTAATTGACATTTTAGCTATAGAATTTACTTAGTTGTTATGTTATTATTCAATAAATTATATATAATCCATTTTATAAAAACTAAACTATAATTATAACATCATACATATTTTATAGTTTAATAAAATTTTTAGAGATTCACAAATAAAAATGTACAAAAATAACAATGATGTGTGTGTATAATGTCTATAACTACATATGGATATAGGTATGGGTGAAACCCAATAATTTGGATAGGGTATGGGTAAGGGTATGGATAAGGTAATACAATATCCATAGCCTACCCATACCCTATGAGATTTTTTCGGATATGAGTATAGTCGTACCCATTACCCAGTCAATTAGGATATTATCTAGTTTGACCGGGTAGGGTTCGGGTGGATACCCATAGGTAAGGTCTATTTTGTCATTCCTACAATCGGGGACATTCGTATTTCATAGTTAGAGGTGAAATTCTTGGATTTATGAACGAACAATGTGAAAAAGCTAAAGAAATAAAAGAGGGAAAGAGATGGTGAAGCTTGCGTTTTCAATTTGTCGAAGTGTAAATTGTCACTTTGGTCCTTGAAGTTTTCTTACAAAGAAGGATGAAAGTTTTGATACAATTAGATCCAAAATTAAAATTAAAATTAAAGTTAAGAAAGGTCAATTCAAGTCCAACCGAGGGAAAATTCTAGAGAAATTATAGAAATTACAGTCAATCACGGTCAAAATTCTAGAATTTGGCAGAGGAAATTACAAAATTGAGATAGAAAGTGACAAAAAAATTCTAGAAAATCTAGAAAATTCTTGTTCAAGTTAGGAAAACATTTTGAGAATACTGTGGCGCATGTGATGAGTATTCCTATGTCCGAACCAGATTAAATCTACTCTAGATATGAGATATCTGAAGTAAACCTTGGCGTGTGTGATGAGTATTTCTACATCCGAACTAGATTAATTCTGTTTCAAATAGTAAAACATTTAAAGCAAACCCTGGCTCGTGTGATGAGTATTCTTGCGTACGAACCATACCAACTATGTTTCATATAGTAAAACTTCTGAAGCAAACCCTGGAAACTAGATTAGTATCCTGCGTTCGAACCAGACTGGTCGACATCTAAAAACATCCCATAAAGCATTTCCAAATGAAGTCGAAATTTATCATGAAAAGATAAGTATCTCTCGCAAGAGTCGATAATAGTATTCCTAGAAGAACTTGTTCAAAGCAATTCCTCATCCTCAGTTGAACCAACTGATGCCTTATCCCCAGTGGAGTTGGTACCTAAATCCTTAGTATGGTGAAGTCAAAGAAGATGGACATACCTGAAGAAGAGATGATTTTTCCAAAACCAAAATGAAAAATTTACTCATTTTCATTATGATGATGAATTTCCTATTTACTTTAAACTAACAAGTTTGCTTATTCTTGGTGCCTTATCAGGAGTTAGCGTGTTAAAATACACAAGGCAATCACCAACTATAGCAGGTTGAAGTGGCATCGAGTTTAAACCCCAATGCATGACAAGAGGGAAGGTGCGCTGAGTCTCCACAACTTGGCGTCTCCTTGGCCATTCTAACTTGGAGGATAGATATCATTGGAGAGATAAGGTCAAAAAATTCTAATAGGAACAAATACATTATCGTACCCATTGAGTATTTCTCACACTATGTTGAAGCAATCTCATTTCCAACAGTTATAACAAAAGGCATGGCTAAGTTCATCGACAGAGGACTTATCTGTAGGTTTGGGCAATCGCATCACATCATCTCAGACAATGGGGTACAATTCTAAGTAGAAACTATAGTCTTGTTAGAAGAGAAGGGAAATGAACATCACAAGTCCTCATCCTACAAACCTCAAGCCAACGGCCAATAAAACAATCAAGAAGATTTTGGCTCCCACTTATCCTACAAAATTTCGGCTCCTACTTATCCTACACTTTTCAAGTCATTTTAACTAAATGACATGCCATTACAATGCAACTTCCAATCATTATTGCACTCGTTATTCAAAGCTCGATCCCGACCTCAACTTTACCAGTCACCGATAGATTTTCATCGTCGGTCAAGACCAAACTTACCACAACAAGATTGAAAACGCCTTCCATCATAGTGATATGGCAATACAGTCGGATGACATTTTCTCATAATGCAACTTTCAACAAGCAACACACTCGAAGATTAGAGCTTGATCCCGACATCAACATTTGAGCAATTATGAAATTCTAGAGTCCAACATAGGTAAACCGAGCCTACTTCCTGTGATATGAGTAGCTTCAAAAGCCAACCCGTGTTAGGCCTACCCGAGCTTAAGTATATCCAACATCTGAGTTTGAGACAACATTCAAAATTAGGACCACATAAAACATATATCGAGCCCAACCCGGGTTCGCACAAATCCCCAACATGCTACAAACCAAGCCTGCTCATGAGCCAAAATGAGAGCATATGTGATCTATGTATCAGGGACAATGTGGCTGATGGAGGGAATTTATATCCTTTGACTGCAGTGGCATTTCACATTAGTGAGCAAGCATGACATTCCATTGGCTAAAACAAACTGAATCGACATGTTCAGGTCACAGATGTCACCACATTATTCACCCCTCACCCTAAATGGGGCATAGAGTGAAAAGCAATGCAATTCCCTCCAATAGCCTTCTAGCCAAAGCATGTCTAAAGCTAATTTTTTTTGAAGCGTGGCACGTTGGGTTGTGAGCGGGTCAGTGAAAATTAATTTTATTAAATAATAAAATTACTTTTTATTATTTTTTCGGGCAGGTCGAGGTAAAACTATATTATTATTATTATTATTATTATTATTATTATTATTATATGGGGTGAGACATGCAATCAATGGTCCGTCAAGTCATTACCCCCATGCTCGCCCAACGTCCAAGCTCTCCAGGCCTAAGGCCAAGGTCATAAGTTAAAAAATATAATAATTTTTTTATTATTTTTTTTTCCGGCGAGTTGGGAACCAGGGGGTAAGATGAAGAATGGTGGATCAGAAAGCGAGACATGGAACTGGATCGGGTCGGGCACATGCGCGACAGGGTAGGGGTGTGGCAGGCCCCTCGAAGGGGCAATCGTGCAATTCCTCCATCTGGTAGGATGAAACATCAATATGTGTGCCCACCCCCCACCCCGCATGCGCGCACATGCGTGCCCTACCTGAATCTTGCTTGGAGGCATAAAAAATATGTTGAATTTAAATGAATAGCACTCAAAAAATATAAAAATTATAAATAGTACACGTGCAAGTAAAAGAAAAGAAGGCATATTTTTGTTGTCTGCTGCCCAAGGAAGGCTCGTTGGCTTCTTGAACGAAAGCTTCTTTCCGAAAAAATATGAAATATTTTTTAGAAGATTCAATCCAAAAATCCTATCAAAGGGATTGTAATTAAAGGTGGAGACAGTAGACAGAAGGAAAAGAAAGAAGAAAATATAATGCCCATCGTAATAGAACTCAACACGATGAGACTGAAACCGCCTTCCATTACACCTATTGGCAGGAGGAAACATCAATATCCCAACTCCTACCTCTGGCAGGAAGGAACATCAATATGTGCTACCCACCTGCCCTGATCTAAAAATTTTAATTTAATCAGTTTTGATTTGAAATTTTGCATGTTAGTTAAGAAAAATGCAATCTAATTTATAAAAAAATTATAAAATTTTTTTGCTTTAAATATTATTTATTGTGAATTTTGTATTAAAATAAATTAAGAAATTTGTAGAAAAAAGAAAACACCTCCGAACAATCCCATATTTTGTGTGGGACATTAAAAAAATATGTTGAATTTAAATGAATAACATCAAAAAAAGAAAAATTATAAATAGTACATGTGCTAGTAAAAGAAAAGAAGACATGTTTTTGTTGTCTGCTTACTAGGGAAGCCTCCTTTGCTTCCGAGGGAAGGCTCGATGTGATAGTGAAAAAAAGAATTCTAAGGAAAGCCTGTTCTGTGCTGATATAGGCATTTATTAGGGTTACAAAATCAATTCCTTAATAAAATTGTTAAATCTGGTTGCAAGCAATAATCAAAGATTAAGCTCTTGTTGTGCCAATAAGCCAAGATACAATCTTTCCTTAACTCATTATTCATACATTTCTTTTTCTGAAAAACTCGACAATGGATGACAAAGATGACAGCCAAGACAAAGAAGATAAAGGAAATATTCAAGAATATCAACCTAAGTTACCTAACAAATCTTATTCCACCTAAAGCGATGAGAATGAGATGATGTTATTCTCAGCACTCCGACCCCTGGAGCAAAGAAAAAGAAAACGTGATATCAAAAAACCAGGGGTAGCAGCTAGATATAAAGCAATTAAATATCATCCTATTCAATCCTTTAAGCTTTCTGATGAGGAGAAGAAGCTCCTCTCTAATTGATTTATACTCTGAGTTGAAGGACAGGTACTCCCTTAATTATCACTACCCCCAAAAATTTTTAGGCTACCAAAGCACCCAAATTTTTGTCTGTTAAAAAAATCAGAAATTGCTCCACGGTGAAAGAAACACCCAAAAACCCCTATTGACCTATTCAAAGAAAGCTTTTTATTGAAAAAAAATGAAATTTTTTTTACAAGAACCAATCCAAAAATCCCATCAAAGGGATTGTAATTAAAGGTGGAGATAGTATAAGGAAGGAAAAGAAAAAGAAAATAAAATGCCCATCGCTACGAAACTCATCACCATGAGATTGAAACCACCTTCCATTACACCGACCGAACATGAGGTAACATCAATATGTGCCACCCAACTCCAACCTCTGGCAAGAGGAACATCAATATGTGCCGCCCACCCGCCCTGTTCTCAAAAATTGAATTTAATAAATTTTGATATAAAATTTTGCATGTGAGTTAAGAAAAATGCAATCTAATTTATAACAATTTATAAAAAAATTGTCTTAAATATTATTTCTTGTGAATTTTCTATTGAAATAAATTAAGAAATTCGTAGAAAATAGAAGACACTTCCTAACAGTCCCATATTTTGTGTAGGGGGATTAAAAAATATGTTGAATTTAAATGAATAACACTAAAAAAAAAAAGAAAACTTGTAAATAGTACACGTGCTAGAAAAAGAAAAGAAAGCATGTTTTTGTTGCCTGCTTCCCAAGGAAGCCTCCTTTGCTTCGGAAGGAAGGCTCGTTGTGAAAGTGAAAAAAAGAATTTTGAGGGAAGCCTGTTTTGTTCTGATATAAGCGTTCATTAGTGTTGCAAAATCATTTCCTTAATAGAAACGTTAAATCTAGTTGCAAGCAATAACAAAGATTAAGCTCATGTTGTGCCAATAAGCCAAGCTATAATCTTTTCTTAACTCATTATTCATACATTTCTTTTTCTGAAAAAAATCGAGAATGGATGAAAAAGAAGACAACCAAGACAAAGAAAAGAAAGGAAATATTCAAGAATCTCAACCTGACGAATATTGTTCCACTTAAAGTGATGAGAATAAGATTTTGTTATTCTCAACACTCCGAGCCTTGGAGCAAAGAAAAAGAAAATGTGATATCAAAAAATCAAGGGTAGCAGCTAGAAATAAAGCAATTAAAGATCATCCTGTTCAATCCTTTATACTTTCTGATGAGGAGGAGAAGCTCCTTTCTGATAGAGTGAAACTCTAGGTTGAAGGACAGGTACTCCCTCAATTATCACTGCCCTCAAAAACTTTCAGGCTACCCAAACCCCCCAAATCCCCCATTTGGTCTGTCAACAAAACCAAAAATTGCTCCACGGCGCATGAAACACCTAAAAACCCCTATTGACCTGTTGAAAGAAAGCTTTTTACTGGAAAAAATGAAAATTTTGTACAAGAACCAATCCAAAAATCCTATCAAATGGATTGTAATTAAAGATGGAGATAGTAGAAGGAAGGAAAAGAAAGAAGAAATAGAATGTCGATCGTAATACAACTCAGCACCGTGAGATTGAAAACATCTTCCATTATACCGATCGGGCAGAAGGGAACATCAATATGTGCCACCCAACTCCTACCTCTGACGGGAGGGAATATCAAAATGTTCCACCCACTTGCCCCCTTCTAAAAAATTCAATTGAATGAAATTTGATCTGAAATTTTACAAGTGAGTTAAGAAAAATGCAATCTAATTTATAAAAAATATTTTAACTTAAATATTATTTCTTGTGAATTTTCTATTGAAATTGAAATCCCAAAGCACTAAGGGGGGGAGGTGAATTAGTGGGTAATAAAAAATTAAAACTAAAAATAATTAGCAACTACAAGACAAAGATTTATAGTGGTTCGGACACAACAAGTCCTACACCCACTCCTCGATACACAATCAAGTATTCCACTATCAATCAATCTTGACTACAATAGTTTAAGGCTCAGTCGAAAGCTTACAAAGTGGTTTTCTTAAGGCTAACCCACTTACAACCTACCTAAGTGTTTTAATCTTTAGGACAACACTTAAACCTTTCCCAAATGATTCTTAAACCTCACTCCCTAAGAGCTAGCTTTACAAGGAAATCAAATTGAGCTCACAAGGCTCTTACAATCAACAATAATGAGTAATAAAGAGAAATTAGGTTTTGCAACTCATAAATGATGATTGGAGGAAATTTTAGCTTACAAACTTGTTAATCTATCTCCAAATGAGTTACTGACGAGCTTTTATTCCATCTAAGAGTTTTCAGACTGTTAGAGCTTCATTAAATGTTAAAATGACCATTTGCTAACTTTTCAACTTTTAAATCTCACATTTAATGCAGGTCTGAGAGTGCATAACGAGCCGTTGCTACATGTAACAGGCCATTACTATTTGAACGTAACTGGCTGTTACATGAAGAACGATTCATTGTGGCTTGCTGGCTTAAAGGTTCACGACTGGTTGTTGAGGACCCAACGGCTCGTTACGTGGCTCGTTACAAACGTGCCTGACTCGTGTAACTTTCTGTTTCTTTTGGCTAATTGCTTCTTATGTGCAAAGACCTGTTGGAAGTGTCAACGGCTTGTTGCATGAGCAACGGTCGTTACACTTAAGTGCAATGGTCGTTGCATTATGAAATACTTAGAAAAATCTTGAAAAACAACTTAATTGAACCATTAGTTAATATGGTTGACTTAGGACTTTAATCAATCATGAAAACAGGGATTAAGTGCTCTGATAGGCTAATAGAAATAAATTTAAAAAATTCATAGAAAATAGAAAACACTTTCGAATGGTCCTATATTCTACGTGGAGGCATTAAAAATATGTTGAATTAAAATGAATAGCACTAAAAAAAAAAAGAAAATTGTAAATAGTACACGTGCTAGTAAAAGAAAAGAAGGCATGTTCTTATTATCTCCTTCCTAGTGAAGCCTCAGTTGCTTTCGAGGGAAGGCTCATTATGAAAGTGAAAAAAAATAATTGCAAGGGAAGCCTGATTTGTTCTGATATAGGCATTTATTTGGGTTTCAAAATCATTTCCTTAATAGAAGCGTTAAATCTGGTTGTAAGCAATAATCAAAGATTAAGCTCTTGTTGTGCCAATAAGTCAAGATACAATCTTTCCTTACTCATTATTCATACATGTCCTTTTCTTAAAAAAATTGAGAATGAATGAAAAAGAAGACAACCAAGACAAAGAAGAGAAAAGAAATATTCAAAATCCTAACTTAACGAATCTTATTCCTCCCAAAGCGGTGAGAATAAGATGCTGGTATTCTCAGCCCTCCGAGCCCTGGAGCAAAGAAAAAGAAAACGTGTTTTCAAAAAACCTAGGCTAGCATCCAGGTATAAAGCAATTAAAGATCATCCTGTTTAATCCTTTATGCTTTCTGATGAGGAGAAGAAGCTCCTCTTTGATCAAGTGAAACTCTGAGTTGAGGGACATGTACTCCCTCAATTATCATAGCCCCAAAAATTTTCAGGCTACCCAATCACCCAAAATCCCCCATTCAGTTAACAAAATCAGAACTCACTCCACGGCCAAAGAAACTCCCAAAAACCCTATTGACCTGTTAAAAGAAAGCTTTTTACTGGAAAGAAAAATATTTTTTATAAGAACCAATCCAAAAATCCTATCAAAGGGATTATAATTAAAGGTGGAGATAGTAGAAGGAAGGAAAAGAAATAAGAAAATAGAATGCCCATTGCAATGAAACTCAGCACCATGAGATTGAAATCGCCTTCTATTACATTGATCAGGCAATACAACAGAATGACATTCCTTCACAAATCAACTTCCAAGTGATATGCATCATCGGTCACAACCAAAATCAACACAACAAGATTGAAATTGCCTTCCATTACATTGATCGGGCAATACAACCGAATGAAACACAGTCATAACGTAACTTCCAACTGTTATCGCACCCGCTGCTTAAAGCTCCTTCCAGAATTGAACATTTAAAGGTCACCAATAGATATGCATTGTCGGTCAGGACCAAACTTACCATAATAAGATTGAAAATGTCTTCCATCATAGTGGTCTGGCAATACAAACGGATGACATGTTGTCACAATGCAACTTCTAACAAGCATTGCACTCAAAGATTAAAGGTCATTGAAAGAAAAGCTAGTCATTCTACTCCCTCCTGTGCCTATTGTTCAGTCATGGAAACCCTTTGATTTGTTCCACTTCTTTGTGCCTCAGGCACATTAGATGTAATTTAAGGAGGAGGGTCTTGTGCCTCCTGTTGTTGTTGCTGTTGCTATTGTTGTTGCTGTTGAGGTTACTGAGGGTTTGCAAATGATGAAGATGAAACCATAAACCTTTCACTTTTCCTTTCTGGTGGAGGTGGTTGCTGCGATTTGTCAACTTCGGTCATGATTTAATTTGTCTCCAATTAAATCGCATGGGTGATGTGATGTCCAGAAGATTGGTTTTGATCTGATTTTTGGTCCTCAATTCTTGGGCGTGATTTGCAAATCACGAGCAAGATTGGTGGCAAGCCCCGGGGGCGAAGAATCGTAGGTGTGATTAAATACCACGGGGGTGATTTTCCTGGTCATAGGGGCAGATTACGTGTCACTTTTCAATCTTCTATTTTGCTTTATGAAACTTAACCTGCACACTTGAAAACTTTGTCAGACACCAAGTTAAGGTTGTGAAGTTCAAAACTAAGTTTGATAAATTTAACTCAGTTATCCTTCTTAAGGACTGGAACAATGTTCGTCATCCATTTAGGGTATTGTACTGTTTCTAAGAATCGTGCCTTGATTTGTTTCTCAACCTCCTTTTTTATCAGTTTGGATCATTCTAGTCTTAACCCTCTCAAATTCTAATTTGTTGGCTTCATGTTTGGATCAGTAGGAATGTGATGCTCAGTTATCTTTCGATCAATCCCAGGCATGTCGTCGTAGGACTAGGCAAATACTATCTCTTTAGTTTTTAATATTTTTTTCCAATTTCTTTCTTATCAGTAGTAACATCATATGCAATTAATATTTCCTTTGGAGATTCTTTTGTGCCAAGATTAAACACATTAGCATGTATAGAATTTATGTAAAAAATTCTTATGGAATGATCAATGAAGTGCAAAGTGCCATCTGACAGCATTGAGGGTGGGATCTTCAGTATCAAAAAATCTCTTCAATTGTCATCTTCACAAAATCTTCAAAAACCAAGTCCCCAAAAGACTGAATCTTGAGCAAATCTTTGGAATACCTCGAAACTAGGAACAACTATTCTATTAATTTCATAGGCTCAGATGTTCCTGGATACAACTTCTCACTCTCTAGAAAATTATTTTTAAAAAATTTTGGAAAAATTATACAATATAATTTATATAAGTCATAATATATACATTAATTATATATATTATCACAATATATGAGTTAACTTTTGACTATTTTTTTATTTTAAGCATCGAATTGAACCGAGTAAATTGTCCACCGATCACAATGAAACTTAGCACCACGAGATTGAAACCACCTTCCATTACAGTGATCGGGCAATACGACCGAATGACAAAATGTCACAATGAATCTTCCAACCGTTATCGCACACGCAGATTAAAGATCGATCCGGACCTCAACATTTGAGGGTCACCGAAGATATGCATCATCAGTCAAGACAAAACTCAGCACAACAAGATTGAAAAGCCTTCCATCATATTGATTTAGCAATATAACTGGTTGACATGTCGTCACAATGCAACTTTCAATAAGGTATAACACCCACAGATAAGAGCTCATTCCCGACCTCAACATTGGAAAGCCACCAAGTGACATGCATCATCGATCGTGACCAAACTTAGCATGACGAGATTGGAATCTCCTTCGATTACACCGGTTGGCCAATATAATCGAAATGTAATGCCATCACAATGAAACTTTTGAACCGTTATTGCACCCGCTGATTAAAGATCAGTCCCAACCTCAACATTGGGTAGTCACCGAAGATATGCATCATTGGTTAGGACCAAACTCAGTACAACAAGATAGAAAACCGCCTTCCATCATAATGATCAAGCAATACAATTGGACTGTGAGTTTTCAAAAATCTTCATTGAACACAGCTAGGCAACATTCCATCATGGAGAGGATGGGTGTGGTAGGGGGCTGACCTCTAGAATATTCATTTTAACGAATTTTGATTTGAAATTTTGCTTGTGGGTTAAGAAAAATGCAATCTAATTTATAGAAAAATAAAAAAATTGACAAATAAATTATTTATTTCAATTTTTTAATGATTTAAAATTGAAAAAAACCATAGAAAATAGATGTCCAAATGGTGCCAAATTTCGTAGGAGAGCATCATAAAATATGCTTACTTTAATGGAATACATGATGGAAAATTTTGATTTTGATAAATATCGATTGCATTGAATTGAGAGAGTTTCAAGTAACCACTCACTGTCAATTTCAACCTCATCGCATTCATACTCATTATCACACAACTCAAGAGGAGAAGTAGGATCACTTACCTCTTTGGAAGGATTTTCAAAGGCCATGAGACATAGGTTGGCAATGTTCTCTTGATCACCTTCATTAATTTTGCTTGGAGCATCCTAACCCGCCTTGTAGGCTCTCTTTGGCTATCTGTATTCCTTGCTAAAAGAGGAAGAGACACCCTTCTTCTTAAGGTGGTAGTATTCCTATTTAATATGACCAGATTTTTCGTATTCATAACACACCACTTCATTCTTCTTGGAAGCTCCCATTGCATTCTTTTAAAGCTTATAGTTCCTTCTACCTCCCCGTGCTTAAAAGTGGTGAGGACATTTTAAACTTGCTTGGTTAGCATTACAAGCTCCTTTTCATCAAGCTCAACTATGAAAAATACTTAGTAGATACATAACAACATCATTAACAAGATCCATATCACCATTAAGAATATTAGCATTTAACAATACCTGCAAAACACAAAACAAAGTCCTGCAGAAAAAAAACAACTACAAAAATAAAAGACAAGAATCATCATCATAATAAAAATGAGTAAATTTTCTATTTTTGTTTTGGAAAATCAATGCTACAATAAAAATTAGCTTTATAATAATTTTATAAATGTTGGCCTACGTTCATAGCGACGTTGCTTTTTTATCCTTTGATGTCGGCTCTTCCTATCATTATGAAGTAGAATTCACCAAGTGTTGGATTGTTCACCCACCAATAGGGAATGTTTGGTAGGTTTAGACCATTGAGAGACAGGTTAGTTTTACCTTACTAATTATTGTGTCGCGATGGTAATTCAACCTAATACGAGAGGAACCATTGATTTGAATAATTGGTCATCGCTCTAGGTTGAAAAGCCAGTGGCGCAAAGCTACTATGCACTGGATTATGACTAAATGCCTCTAAGTTAGAATCTGGGTTAGAAGTGATGCATTGTCGACTGCTCATTTACCGACCCACAATAGGGGCCCTTCGGCCCTCAAAGGCAAGTGTTATTGGCCAGCATTATGCCAGACGAGTTGCGGGGGCTGCCTTGAAGTGAATTCCCATCGAGTGGTGGTTTGAATCCTTTGTAGATGACTTAAATATGTGATGGGGTATTGTAAGTGGCAGAGTGGCCCTACTGCCACAATCCACTAAGATCTAGCCCTTTGTTGCTCTGATTCGTCCATCCCCCTCCTTAATATCTAAAATCACAATCGCTATCCCCCTGGAGCAAAGATCATCGGAGGTTCGACAACCTTTAGAGGTGCCGGGCAGGCCAAATCTAGAGTTTGACGAGACCGGGATGAGATCTTAGAGCTTGCCACTCCGATGATGATGCCGTGTGTGTGTCTTGGCATTATCTAAAGGGTTAATGATCCATGGTGAGATTGTAGGATTCAAACACTTTGATTGATACATGTCAAAATATTTTAGAGTGATGGAACTTTCGTAGAATATAAATACATCTGGAAGGCTCGGGCTCGATTCCAACCCTCTAAAAAAATTGGACGATGTGATGTATATTCACAAGAAAACTTAAAATTTGGCGGCGATGAAGTTATTCACGAAGCACAAATTCAATCAATAATTGGGTGTCTCGAACTCCCACTAGGCGGAAGTCGTAAAAGGCTCTGTATATTAATGAGGGAACTTAGATTTGGCGGTGACAATTATTCTCGAGTGGGGTGATTGAATTGATCAAAGCGCGAAGATGCTATTCCATAAAAAAGAGCACAAACTTGATGCCCCATCACCAAAAACCGGATCATTCCAATCTAAGTTTCAATCATGAAAGGTGTCGTATATTAACAATGGGAAATTACACTTGGCAGTGACAATCATTCGCGAGTAGGGGCGATTGAATCAATCTAAGCATGAAGATGCTATTCCACCACAAATTATTCCACCATAAATGAGCACAAACTTGATGCCCCAAAGGATATAAACTCCTAAAATTTTTGAGTTTAGCTAAAGAGCAGGCTCGAAAACCTAAGAACCTAAG
Source organism: Bocquillonia castaneifolia (assembly GCA_948193215.1). Taxonomy (NCBI): domain Eukaryota; kingdom Viridiplantae; phylum Streptophyta; class Magnoliopsida; order Malpighiales; family Euphorbiaceae; genus Bocquillonia; species Bocquillonia castaneifolia. The sequence continues at coordinate 17,703 of CANYLF014192415.1, forward strand.
AACTATTGAGAGGAGTGTTCTCTATTAGTTATCAATTGAATTCTGTGAATTCTAAGTATCGTTGGTGAATGAAAATGAATGAATTAGGCTCCTATATATAGTGTTTTGGTAGGGTTTATTTACTTTTTTTTAAAGGTACTACCATACATAATCCATTCTTTAATGGACCACGGTCCAAGGATAGGACCGTGAACCAACCAATTACATACTTACACATCATCAAATGTCTCACTTTTTCCCAACAAAAATTAAAAGTTGTCATTAAAAGCTGACACATTTTACTCACTCTATACACGTGTCAAATTCTTATTATATTAGTCCACAGTCCCACTCGTGGACCGTGGTTTATCCAAGAATTTTCCATTGTATATTTACTTTTATATTTTTTATTAATAATTTCTTTTATTAATTTTCAATTTTATAAGATGTATGTTAATAGGTAGGGGTGAGAAAAAATGAAAACTGAACCAACCGTAAAACCAAACATAAACCGAATAAAAAATGATTTGATGATTTAAAAAAAATGAACTTGACTTCGGAATTTGATTTCCGAAGGCCTACGTACTCAATTTAATGGGATCCAAGTCTGTGTAGTCCACCTTGTTTGAAAGTGATTAAAATTTTAGAATCAACATTTCACCGTTGGAACGCCTCAGAACTTTGCCGGAATAGCAACAAAAAAGGTAAGGAAAGGAGAGTTTGATCTATGAAAAACAACTAGAATCATATTTCTAGCATTTTTGGAGGATCAAAACTCCTAATTCTTTAGAGCTTAACTAGAGAGCAGGCTCTAAAGATTAATTACTTGATGTTTGTCAATACAGACTATTCTTGTGTCGAGTGTTGGTGATTAGAATTGAATGAAAATGCTCCTATTTATAGTGTTTAGGTAGGGTTCAATTTGCAAATAATCGAGAATTGATTTGGTATTTCACATAGGAAGTTTGAGCATTTTATTTTAAATTCCAACCCGAATTGACTTAGATTTTTTTTTAACATCAAAGAGAGGAGAATATTAGCCCAATTGGGCAAATTAGACCCTAATTTCGATGTTAACATTAATCTAAGTCAATCTAGTTAACTAATGTTTATATTGTAATTTTTCAGAAATTCATAAGTGATTTTAAGGATGCAGCAATCGTTATTTCGAGTGCGTTACTTTTTTAAGTTGCATTGTGATGACATGTCATCTAATTATATTGCAAGACGACTGTGATACATAAATATGGACCCTTGATAGATATGTACATGATGTTAAGTTTGGTCCTGATCGATAATGCATATCTATCGGTGATACCTAAATCTCGTATCATTCGGTCAAAGCATGTCTACTAGCCTGAACCTGATGAGGTTTGTAGGTTCTAAGGTCTATAGGAGGCTGTATTATAGATACCTTTTCCTTCAGCCAGATCTGAGAGCCAGCCTAATTAAGTTAATCAGAGTTAGAGAGAATGAAACAAAGAAGTCAAAGAAGATAGGCATACCTGAAAAAGAAGTGGGTTGCCACAGAGTCTATAACTGAATCTAGACTGATAATAGTTTCAGCCAAGATTAGGGGAAAAGGGATTGGAACCTTGTTCTACCTACTCAAGTACATGCACAATCTAGAAACTACCCCTACCCTTGGTAGAAATCAGTAAGAAGTGGGAATACAAGCAAAAACTGGTGATCATCTACCATTTCAATGCAACTATTGCTCGTTTGATGTGATGATGCATGAGTGGCTATAAGATCATTTCAGTGGGCAGGCTCCATGCTTTGAGCACCGATTATAGCCTCATGATCCCTTCATTCCTAATTCAGTGTGCAAGTGTTGGCATTGGGACAGTTCCTGTGTTGTAAACCCATTCCAGGGGATTTTTATGTATTTGCTATTGCCTTTTGCTCTACGCCCCATTCAGGTGAGGGGTGAACAGTGTGGTGACATTCGTGAACCCAACATGCTGATTCGGTTATTTTGGCCCATGGAATATTATGCTTGCTCTCAAATGCGGAATTGCTATGGTTGGCAGAGGTAGAAATTCCCTCCATCAGCCTTATTGTCCCTAATATGCAGATGACATACATTCTCACTTTGGTCCATGAGCATGCTTGTTTTCTAGCTTGATGGGGATTTGTACGGGGGTAGGTGTTGTGAAGGAATTCTACCTAGTTGATCCTGCAAGTAGTTATATGCTTGTCTTAAAGATTAGGCCTTGCATGTGCAAGTATGAACTAATTCAGACTGTGAAGCTGTGAATGGCTCATTAAATCAATGATGGTAAAGCGTTCATAGCAACGTTGGGCCTTAAGTGCTTAGGGCATGCGGGTGTCCTTGGGACCTCCGAGTGCCTCCATGCTGACGTGGAGGGATGGCACACGTCGTATTTTGCCATGTTGTTAGTCAGCTTAAAATCCAGTTTCTTGGCCAAAGGAATATTCTTCCCCTCTGGTGTGATCAACCCGGCATGAAAATAGATCCGCTCTCTCGCATAAGCTTACCCAATAATAGGAGAAAAAGATGCAGGAGATAGAGTATACTCTCCGCATGGCAAATGGAAAGCGTGAGTGGTATCGAACCATCTCTTCATCAAAGCATGCATCAAGCGGCAATCACAGTGATAACTCACTCACTTATGGATGGAGTACTTCCCTAGATTCCTCTCTACCTCAGTACATCAACGTCTCCTGCTGGCATATACCAGTTCTTGCATTTTTATGGTTGGAGGCGATAAAGCCTTTAAGCCTGGTTACTCCAGCTTCACGCTCAGCTTCGAACCCTACATGCCTTTATTTTTAGCCTGGTAGCTTGGATTTGCCTATGTGGTGCCTCCCAATGTGTGCGCCATCAATTTCCTTAAAGGAGCTATACTTGATCCACTTTATCAAGACGCAGCCTCTATCTGTGCCATCTAGAACCATTACAAGTCCCTTCATTGTTTTACCAAACATTCAATGACCGAAAAGGTTTCTTACCCCAATTAATATGCAAGGTTGATTTATAGACCAAAGGAAAGTTGTCACGACCCAAACCCAGGGTACGTGACCGGCGCCAGGGAACGGGAAAGCTATTCGCTACCAGAACCCGTGGCAAGCCTAAACCTGATAAAAACATATATCCACATAATATTCCAGAATTATATATTATGGTTTATCACAAAACAATGCATATACTTGCCAAATAAAACATATAAAATCCATTATTACAACACAATATATATATCAATATAACCAGCATATCAGCTGGATGCCTCTCTTGGGCTATCATCATAAACATATTAAAATACTTCTTCATCAAATGATCATATCAAAAATATATACATATATATCACATAAAACATCAAACGATACTACTACAGCTCTAGAATTCGTACACGTGAAAAATTAGTACTACAACGTACTTAAGATAGCCGGGGAAGAAAGAGTCCGGCGTATAGGCCTTACTACTGAGGTTTGAGAAGAATCCTGAAAAAATATTGAGGGGAGTCAGACCTCACTGAGTGAATTAAAAACATATTTATGTAATGCAACCTATCACACAATTTATACGTATATATATATATATCTATATATATATCAAGCAGGCAAATGAATTGTCATAACATAAACATAAAGGAAGGAGAAT